>JASAMX010009834.1:0-70859 GCA_030248175.1 Microlaimidae sp. YZB2_3 | reverse complement strand
TATTTTTACTTTTCTTTGGTGTTTTGGGGAATTTTTAAAAATAATGTAAAATCCACTTTATTTTGCAATAAAATGCCTACAAATCTGCGGTAGTTTTAATTAAAATTTATTATTTTGTATTCAGTGTTATTGTATTTTTGATTTTAAAAAGAAAAAATACTAAATATGCGTTTTTTGCGTTCTTTACATTCCTTTAATTAGTAAAATATAAAATATTCAAGGATTTTTAAGGATTTATTCCATAATGTTTAGTCATTTTTTATGATTTCCGGGATTTTTTTATTTGTCACTTTATTTTTTTTTTTAAAGGAAGAAAGATCCGACTTTATCTCTATGGCGTTAAATACATCCAGTAAACACGGTACTCCAAATAACTAAATACCAGTAAATCTTTCTCGGTAATCTAAATAACACCTGAAGAAACCCACTAAAACCTTAAAAGATGTTTCAAAAAGAGCAAATTATTATGCCAAACTATATTTTTTTAAAACTAAGTGACTTATGCTCTCACTATAAGCATTATTATTCTTTTTATTTATGTATTACATGTATATTATTTTCTTGAGAATGCTGAGCTAAGTGTTCAGAAGCCAGCCAAGAAAATTATAAATCTTCAAAATTGGTTTTCAAATCATTTACCGTGACACCCGTCCGTCGCGATGACACCCGGCCGTCACGATGACATTCGTCCGTCCACTGGTTGTCTTTCGCATGGCTGCGTTTGTTAAACACGAGTGTCACACCTTTGTCCTGGATGATCGTATTATCCACCTTTGTCATAACCAATAATCGAGTACGCCTGTAAAATCTGAAGCCCCACAACATCAAACACACATTACCAAACTTTAAACAATACAAAACACTGCTCTCAGTGTGGAAAAAGAGCACACTACAGATACAAACTCAAACATTATACAGAAAAAGGCCAAAGTCCTCCCACTATCAACAAACATCGAACTCCACGCAAAACAAGCAAAAGTGGCAGCCATGTACACCAACAACACGCTCTATCATTTAACACAAATCTTCACAATAAACATCAAAAAATTTGTTTTATTGATTTAAGTACCCAACATTTTTTTAGACAGCACAATTGATTCTTACCTACGGTTAAAAAACTGATATAAATGTCCAATGTGATTTATTGAATAATTTGTTTTTGTTATAGATTATTGCTACTATTATACTAATATGTATGGCCTTGGAAGGTATAGCTTACTCGGCGTTTTGGTTTGTATTCATAACATGCATTGTATTCGTAATTTTGACAAACTTTTTGCTGCTGATGTTTCTTTGTAACTTTCACCAAGAGGGTTGCAATAGATTACCTTGGCGTATTATAGTAAGTTTTAGTCCATAATTTCCAGTCAGTAAAAAATAGCATCTACACTTAAAACAAAAAAAATATGTAACATCAAGAATACATGAAAATTAATTAATAAAGAGTAGAAGAATGAGAAAGGAAGAACAAATTATACGGGATATGTGTGGATCCAACCTAAATGCATAGGTATGCACGTCATAATAGTTCGAAATCATCACTAAAATAGTATTTTCGTTAACAATGATTTTGCATTAGTAATAATAAAGTTGAAATTTGTGTTTTGACACTAATTTTAAACCTACATAAGTTTTTTAATGTTTTGGTTGTAAAACTATTCAAAATTCAAAATTACTTTTAAAAAGTCCATTCAAAACTTTTAAATTAAGCATTTTCTGTAATTGAAACAAAAAACTGGAAACCAAGCGCGCCAGCAGCGCCGTAAAAAACTACGAAGCGGCAAAAAACTAAAAATCCCCAAAAACGGCTTTTGCTTTTGTAATAATATAAAGTATTTAGGAAATTTTGAAGAGAAGGGGTCCAGATTTTGAACCAATAAATATTTGAAATATTTTAAACCGTAAAATGTCCTATTTGCTCGCTGTTTCTCAATTTTTTCCCTACATATGATATGCACTAGTAGTTATTGTACCCTCTTCCTACACTAAAAAAAACCCTTATTCAGAACTAGACTATAAAAAAAATGCATACGTATACATATGCATATAAAAATATGCATACGTATGTATTTAGGTTGAATCCACACATATATCTCGTACCCGTATAATTTGCTCTTCATTTCTCATTCTTTTTATTAATTAATTTTCATGTATTCTTGTTAACATTAAATTTTAACCTTTTTATATGTGTAAATTTTTATATTATAATTTGTTTATTAATTATAATGTATTATATATTTTTGTAAATCTTACAATTTTTGGACATAAATCTTTCTTTTGTTTTTTCTGTATGTATTTATTCCTACGTATTTATGTCAATTTAATGATTACCAACGACAAGGTAAAAGTTCTTGCCTGAATATAAATATTTTAATTATTGTTTTTATGGCTTTCTCAAGAATACATGAAAACAAATTCTTTCCTTAATTAATTAATTTTCATGTATTCTTGGTTTTGTCAAAATTTTTATTTTCCAAAGAAAGTCTAGCTCATTTTTGTCCTGGTGAGGTAATTGCCAAGCTGCGAATTGTCGGCACAACGCCTTGGCATGGCGAGGAAACCTAGGCCCTTACCGTGTGACTACTGTGGTCTAGCCTACAACCGGAGGTTAAGGCTTATTTTTCTAACTTCTTTCAAGCCAAAAATTTTTTTAAAATTAAATAATAATAAAATCTAATTTAACTGAAGTTGACTCACAAAGTTTAAAGTTATATAAAAATACATTTACATATATAAATAAAGTTATATAAAAATAAATTTTAGTGAAGAGGAAATATATAAAAAAAATTAAACACAAATATGTCCAAAACTTAGCTTAAAAGTTGTACATTGAGTCCGGGATAAAATTCAATAATTGAAGCGATTAAATAAAACGTGGATAAAATTACTCAAAATACACCAAATACAAACAAACACAAAATTTTATTTTTGTTACTTAAATGAAATAATAAATTAAACTAATAAAATAAAACCTTAAAATAAAAAAAATTAGGCATACTTCAAGCACACAAAATTAAATTAAAAGTGTGATTTTGATATTATATAAAAGTTAAAGTCACCATGATGAAACTTATAAAAAACCACGTACTATACAGTTTTTTAACCCGTTCTTGTGATTCTTGTTGTTCTTTGTCACCAATCATTCTTTCTATAAAGATTGAAAAGGAGCGTCCAGCACGCTCCATGCCTTGCTCACCCCCTCTTGGAAGAGATCAGCCACTGCTACGGGGTTTGACCTGGGTTTTCTAGTAACAGAGTCGTGTTCATGGGCTTTTATGTGAAAAAGTGTTGTGTTGTGTGATGCAGTTTGGTAATGTGTATTGAATGGAATTAATTTTGTGTGGGTAAGAAAACAGGAAAAGAGATTTCCCCGCCCTGAGTTGGGCGAGGATTTTCCTGACGCCGCGAGAGAGATTTTTTTCCTTGTTGTTTATTGCTGCTGCTTTTGTTTAAAGTATTGGGCTTATAGGAGTGTGGTTTATGTGATTTGTGATTGCGTAAATTTGTTGTTTTATTGCCTGGTTTGTTTTGTTGTGTGTCTGTTGGAATGTTAGTTGTGTAATTGTTGTGGAAGATTATTTGCTTTTTAAGCCTGCTGGGTGCAGGTTGCTGTGTTAAATGATAGAGCGGGTTGTTGGTGTACATGGCTGCCACTTTTGCTTGTTTTGGGTGGAGTTCGATGTTTGTTGATAGTGGGAGGACTTTGGCCTTTTTCTGTATAATGTTTGAGTTTGTATCTGTAGTGTGCTCTTTTGCCACACTGAGAGCAGTGTTTTGTATTGTTTAAAGTTTGGTAATTTGTGTTTGATGTTGTGGGGCTTCAGATTTTACAGGCGTACTCGATTATTGGTTATGACAAAGGTGGATAATACGATCATCCAGGACAAAGGTGTGACACTCGTGTTTAACAAACGCAGCCATGCGAAAGACAACCAGTGGACGGACGAATGTCATCGTGACGGCCGGGTGTCATCGCGACGGACGGGTGTCACGGTAAATGATTTGAAAACCATGTTTCTAAAGATTTATAATTTTCTTGGCTGGCTTCTGAACACTTAGCTCAGCATTCTCAAGAAAATAATATACATGTAATACATAAATAAAAAGAATAATAATGCTTATAGTGAGAGCATAAGTCACTTAGTTTTAAAAAAATATAGTTTGGCATAATAATTTGCTCTTTTTGAAACATCTTTTAAGGTTTTAGTGGGTTTCTTCAGGTGTTATTTAGATTACCGAGAAAGATTTACTGGTATTTAGTTATTTGGAGTACCGTGTTTACTGGATGTATTTAACGCCATAGAGATAAAGTCGGATCTTTCTTCCTTTAAAAAAAAAATAAAGTGACAAATAAAAAAATCCCGGAAACCATAAAAAATGACTAAACATTATGGAATAAATCCTTAAAAATCCTTGAATATTTTATATTTTACTAATTAAAGGAATGTAAAGAACGCAAAAAACGCATATTTAGTATTTTTTCTTTTTAAAATCAAAAATACAATAACACTGAATACAAAATAATAAATTTTAATTAAAACTACCGCAGATTTGTAGGCATTTTATTGCAAAATAAAGTGGAAACAAGAGGGAATGAAATGAAATTAAAAGGCACTAGATGTAGGCTGGATATCTGCAAATATTTTTTCTCAAACAGAGTTATAAAAGATTGGAACTCCTTACCAGACAATCTAGTGTCTTTATCCTCAGTAAAATTATTTCGCAAAAAATTGAGTAAACATTTATGATTATTTGAAAAAAAAAAATTAAATCCGATTATGTTTACCAGTAATGGTTTTGTATTGCACTTTTTGTGTTTTATGTTTTAAACCTGTGCAATAAACACTTTTATACTTTATACTTTATACTTATACTTATTTCACATAAGCAGTGCGTCGAAAACGCAGAAAAATGGGTGCGCCAATGCTTTTCAATGTTGAACTACTGCTGCATGTTCCGACTGGGCCACACGTTAATAAATCTAACCAAAAGTGGATAATGCCATTATCCGGGACAAAAGTGTGACACTCGTGTTTAACAAACGCGGCCATACGAAAGATAGCCAGCGGACGGACGGCTGTCATCGTGACGGACGGGTGTTACGATAAATGATTTGAAAACTATCTTTCTAAAGTTAATTTGTCTTGCTGGCTAACTTTCAAAAACTTTTACAATTTAATACCGTACCCTTTTTTTAAAACTCGAATAAGCGAAAAACAAAACAGATGCTGCGTTAAAACTAGAATAAATAACACAAATATATTATGCAGTATAAAATCACATTGACACAAATTTAACCTTTTTAAAAAAGGGCAAATTTAATCCTTTTTAATAAAAAAAAACCGCGAAAATAAACTAAAAAGAAACATTTTGTAATAATTTGTCATAAAATAAATTAAAAAATCAAAGGACTATTTGTTTAACAAACAACCAGAAACAAAAATTTTTTCAGTTTAGTTTAAAAATGATAAATGAAAAAAGCAAAAGAATATGACGCGCAAATTTGCACAATTTTAGTTTTTTTTAAAATAAATATTCGTTATTTTCATTCGGGTTTTTTTATGTAAACAAATAAAAAAATGAAATTAAACATTAAAATTTAATATTTAAGTTGGAAATGTACTTTAAAACGACTCGAACTATGAACCCTCATATGCATATCCAAAGACCATCCACTATCTACGCTACTGTAGTTATAAGAAAATTCACCAAAAAGCGTAATATAAACCGCTGTTCGCCACCCCTGGTGTTTTCCCACAATATTTTTACTTTTTTTGGTGTTTTGGGGAATTTTTAAAAATAATGTAAAATGAACTTTATTTTGCATTAAAATTTCGACAAATCTGCGGTAGTTTTTATTAAAATTTAAAAAGAAAAAAATACTAAACATGCATTTGTTGCGTTTTTTACAATCCTTTAATTAGTAAAATATAAAATATTCAAGAATTTTTAACGATTTATTCCATAATCTTTTGTCATTTTTTATGGTTTCCGGGATTTTTTATTTGCCACTTTATTTTTTTTTTTGAGGAAAAAGAAGAAAGATCCGACTTTATCTCTGTGACAGTAAATACATCCAGTAAACATTTATCTCTTTTCCCTCAGTACTCAAAAAAACACCTGAAGAAAGGTGAAAAAAAAACCATTAAAAAATTAAAAGGTGTTTTTAAAAAAAGCAAATTATTATGCCAAACTATATTTCTTTAAAACTAAAGTTAAACCCAACGTGGCTGCAACAGTTGTTTGTTAGATTAAAAAATGCGCCCATTATACATTTGTATAACCATTCAAATCACGAGAATCTGACGTAATTTTATAAGCCAATTAAATTCAACTTAGTACAGAATATTTGTTTGATAAAGTGACATCAGATTCTCGTGATTTGAGTGGTTACTTAATGAGGGGCATTTTTTAATCCAACGAACAACTGTTGCAGCCACGTTGGGTTTACCTTTAAGTGACTTATGCTCTCCCTGTAAGTATATTATTCTTTTTATTTATGCATTATGTTATGTATACTATTTTCATGAGAATGATAAGTTAAGTGTTCGGAAGCCAGCCAAGAAGATTAAAAATATCTTTGGAAACATGGTTTGCAAAATGATTATCGTGACACCCATCCGTCACGATGATACGCGTCCGTCCGCTGGTTGTCTTTCGCATGGCCGCGTTTGTTAAACAGATGATGTGTGTTACACCTTTGTCCCGGATGATCGTATGATCACCTTTGATCTTATGTAAGAAATAATTTGCATACGGTGTCCTTTATTTTGCATAAGCATGGGTCGCGTGCAGCTGATACGTCGTTCAGTAAGATGAACAGTACTTTTAGTATTTTTGCACGGTTTTCCAGCTAAGGTTAATCTACCGTAGTGAACACACTTTTCAGATCTTATTTTCTGCTATGGCAAAATGAGCCACGATTTGTATAAAATATAGTGCGACTGTGTCTTATTTTAGATTTTAAACAGCACGCTATTGACTAGAGAATAAGTCACAGTTTTATGTATTTATAATGACTGTGGCTCATTTTGCTGTAGTAACGAGGATATTTAAAGATTACAATGGGCAATGAGACGCGATATGCACTACGCGTCTGAACAGCCATAAAAAACGAAAAAGTAGTAAATATTTTGTGTTGGGGCCTGTTTCATAAGAATCGCGTGTAATTAATTTACATTATGGGTGGCGCGGGAGCGCCACGGGGCGATTTAGCCCCGCGGCGCCGCGCCAACCATTATTAGAGAACGTGGGTAAATTTTGAAATTCAGAACCTTCTTCTTCTTCTTCTTCTTCTTATTATTATTATTATTATTATTATTCCAACGCTCAATCCTTAAAATCGATATTCCTCCTTCGTTACTGATTGATCAAAAATAACCATAAGCTCATTGGAAAGAAGAAAGAATTACGCAACTTTCTTAGGAAGCAAATTTTTCATTTAGATCTTTGTTATCGATTTATTGATCAAAATAAAAAATTGAAAAAATAGACAAATAAAAACTCCCAACCACACAAGCCTTTTGGCAACAATATAAGGATTGTATAGAGCAGACAACGAACAGCCCCTAGAAACCGCACAAAAAAACAGAAAACCGTGCTCGGTTTTATTAAGTGGTGGCGGAAACCGAACCAGTTCCCAGTGCCATCTACTTCAACCGTGCGAAAACCGGGGAAAATAACAAAGTTCTTTTTTTAATTTTTGCATTACTGATGACAAAATTAATTCAAAGTTTTATTAAAAAAAATTAATAATCAGCATCGGTGGCACGAGAACGCAACGCGGCGATTTAGCCCCACAGCTCCGTGCACACTATAATTAGAGAATGTCGGGAAATTTTTTTGTAACTTATGTTTATCTTCTTTTATTTATTATTATAATTCTAACGCTCATTATCTTAAAATCAATATTCTTTCATCGTTCACGTGTCGATTTAACCCTGCGGTACCACACCAACTATAATCAGAAAATCTGGATAAAATATGTGATTTATGTTCATCATCTTGTTCTTCTAATTTTTTATTCAAAAAAAAAAAAAAATTGCAATCATCGGTTGTGCGGGAGCGCCCACTGCTATTTAGCTCCACGGCACCTCGAAAACTATAACTAGAGCACCTGGTAAATTTTGTAATTTATGTTTATCATCCTTTTCTTCTTATCTTATTGTTATTCATATTTCAAAAAATACAATTCCAATCATCGGTGGTGCGAGGGTGCCACACTTCAATTTAGCCCACGGCACCGCTCCAACTATACTTAGAGAACGTGAGTAAATTTTGTAATTCATGTTCATCATCATCTTCTTATTATTAAAAATTATAAGTGCAATCATTGGCGCACGCCATGGCGCCAACTATAATTAGAAAACGTAGGTAAACTTTGTCTGGAGCGCCACTGCACCACACTAACTATAATTAAACAACGTGGGTAAATTTGGTAATTTAAATTCATATTCTTTTTCTTCTTATTTTTTATTATTATTATAAATGATTTATCGGTGGTGCGGGAGCGCCACACGGATACTAAGCCCCACGGCACAGCGCAAACTATAATTAAGGAACGTGGGTAAATTTATTATTATGTTCTTCTTCTCCTTATTATTAATATATTATTTTTTTATTTTATTTTTATTATTCTTTTTAATATATATTATCAAAAAAAACATGTTTCTTTGGAAATTGTGGAAAATTGCGCAATAATTCTTCGGAACTACTTTTTATTGATAAATAATATGTGTTTTATTGATAATATTAAAACTGTTAGGAAATTATATCTCGGCAACGGAATGATTATAAACATATGTCATTGCGCAGCTAAAACTATAGTTTATTAAGCTATTTTTTAATTTAATTCACAAAAGTGATAGTCTAGTCTTGAAAAATGCTCTAAGAACAGTGCAGGAAAAAGGGGCGATTTTCTTCCAGGCGTATGTTTAGACAGAAAAGATGTGGACTAGTCTGAGATGGACATTATGTGGACTATAGGAAATTCGCATTAGATTTGGCCAGCTGTTGACTGAATAAAAATTTCTACCATATGATATTGATTTGTATATACATTGATCTAATCACACAGCACTGTTGAATTTTTTTAGTCTGATGAAATGTCAATTGAAACAAATCATACTCACAGCAATCTTTTTCACAGCAAGCGCGAAATCGCCACTTTTTCAAATTTATAGTGGTTTTTTACACATACAAATATAGCCTTCTAATTGAAAACGTGACGACTTCGCGCTTGTCAAAGATTGCTGTGAGTTTTTTCAATTGACATTTCATCAGACTAAAAAAATATAACAGTGCTGTGTGATTAGATCAATGTATAAACAAATCAATATCATATGGTAGAAATTTTTATTCAGTCAGCAGCTGGCCAAATTAAATGCGAATTTCCTATAGTCTACATAATGTCCATCTCAGACTAGTCCACATCTTTTCTATCTAAACATACGCCCGGGGGAAAATCGCCCCTTTTCCTGCTCTATTCTTAGAGCATTTTCAAGACTAGTCTGTAAATTAATAAACGCATATTTTTGTTTTATTTTTTTAAATTAAAACGTATATTACTAAAATTTAGTCTAGAATTTAAAAAATTACATGACAGTAAATTCCGTAAATTCCACAATAAGAAGAAATTAAATGCGATTATTGATTTACAATTGCAAAAATCTTAATGAAATAGGCCCCTGGATATACTTTTATACTGCAAAAGTGAGCGGTTGGGCGAAAAATATAAAATTTATGTTTTTTAACTTAACTACGATGTATTTATAACTTGAAAATTTCTAAAGCTAAAACTGTGATTACAAGTGTTTTTTTAAGAAAAAGCAATATATATTTTAAGATTAATTACGGTTACCAAGATAGTCAGGAAAATGGCCAAATTTAAGTATTAAATTTTCAAAAACATTTTTTAAACTAATGGTATATCAAAAAACGGCTCATGATGATATGTATTTAGTATTCTTTGTTTGAAGAAAGAAATATGCAAACCAAGTATTTTCTCAGGCATCCTTAAATGGGATATTTCAAACAAAAAAAAATTAAATATCCTCAGGGCTGGTTCATACTTATGACAAAACGTCCTTTGGACAAAGTTCAAAGGACAAAATCCAAAAGGACAAGTCCAAAGGACAAAAGTATGAATACGTTGTCCTTTGGATTTTGTCCTTTGGACTTTTTCCTTTGGATTTTATCCTTTGGACAAAGTCCAATGGACAAAAGTCCTTTGGACTTTGTCCAAAGGACGTTTTGTCATAAGTATGAACCAGCCCTTAGTAATATAACAATTCCCATTTACGTTGTTTTGTAAGTAAAAAACCCTGATAACTAAATAATCAAGAAACTATATAAAAAACAAAAAAAACATTAAAAAACTATTTAGCAGGATATAAAAAATACGTGAAAAAATACATAACAACTACCACAAAAAACACTATCACAACACCAAAAATATCATCATAAGTGTACGAGCTATAATAAAAGCCTGAATTCCATGCAAATAGAAAATTTTTGATAAAACAAAATATTTATAACTTTTCAAATCATACATTGCAATACATAACAATATTTTATATTGCATTCGTGCGAAAATCAAATGTAAAAATTTTTATTTTAGTAATAAAAATAGTAATTTTGCAAGTTTACTTGATATTTTATTTTTTTAGAAAGCATTACTACAGATTTTTTTAATCCACAAATTTTTAATTTAAATATAAAAATTGTATTTCGGAGCTGGGTCGAATCGAAACCAGCGTTGTGCTCTGGGGAAATGGTTGTGGGAGCTGTTTTAGCCAATTAGCGCATGGGAAAAACAATCTCCAATTAATCAGAGATCTCCATTTTTCCTAACTGTTAATTGGCTAAAAGTGATTTCATAAAGTCATAACTCTGTGAAGATATTTAACAATCAACAACTTCCGTTAAAATGGTTATGGGAGGGTTTTGACTATCGTGTATGGGCAAATGAGCCTTTAACTTCCCCTTCAACAAGAACAGACCTATAACTTGGGTGACCCAAAAATCTTGCCATCTTTAGTCAAACAATAGAAACAAACCTAGACATAAAATTAAGAAAAAATGTTTCATATTGCAGATCGAATACCTTATTTTAACAATTTTTATTAAATTTATCAGAAATTAAAAAAAAACTGAGTAATTTCTAATTGGCTATATTTAACTGAAGTTTGTACTTTGTGAAAAAGCTGGATTAACAAAAAAACCCTTTTTATGTTGAAGATAATACCTTATTTTAACAATTTTTTATCAAACTAATCATTAATAGATTTTTAATAGCTAAAATTAACTGATTTCTGAATTTTAAAATTTTGTAAAAATTGTTGTGAAAAAGACTATGAGTTCTAAAAAATGCCGCTTTTTAAACTTAATCTTAAAAAAAAGTTATAATCACGCAATTTCGATAGGTCTTTTTATATTTCGATAGAATTTGTGCAGGGTAATTCTTTCATAGTCAAAATAAAACATTTCACTTACGACAACTTTACTTACCACGCATAACAACGGAAACAGAAAAACTAATTTGAATAAAAAATCAAATAATTAGAATGTTGGTGATTAGTAGATCTCAAGCTTTGACACTACAGAAAGCACGGTATACAATGTTTACTATCGGTGAATTCTTCCAGTGCCAAGACGAGAGAATCTTTTTTTCTGTTAGAACCACACCTTGAAATTTTTTCGTTATACTTTTTAGTAAAATCTAAAAATAAATTATACTTTTAATGAATTGTAAAATACAATTAAAACATGTTCAATAATTCAATGAAATGATTTTATACAAAAGGTTATTTTTGATTAACTGTTTAAATCCTGAAGTTAGTTAAAACTTACTCGCAATTATATTAATAATGACAAGTAAGTTTTAACTATATAACTTCTTGATTATGACACGTCCGGAATGTCGTTTAGATTTACTATTCTTCTTGCTTTACTTATTTAGAGTTTTGGCATATTTCTAGTCTTATTTTTATTTCACAAATTATCAAAATTTTACAAAATATATGCTTCTAGTTGAAATTAAACATTCCCATATTATTATAAAAGGCATAAAAATTTAGGATTGGGCTAAAACTTCTTTATGGTAATGTAGTCTTCAGCTTTATCTTAACTTTAAATTCCTGCAAAACCGGTAAATAACATAAATTTTAAGCAAAATCAATTTTTTATAAATAACAATTGGAAAACATTAATTTTGACCAAAAAATATTAACTTATATTTTTTTTTCTTTTTGGTTCTATTTTAAACTTAAGTTTACGAGATACCAACAAAAATATAACATAATAATAAATTGGTACTGGGTCTTCAGACCGTAAGTCGGAAATTTAAAACTGTCCAAAATTTGTCGCAAAATTAGGCAACAGAAGCTGAAAACTAATTATAACTAATTAACTAATTATAATAACTAACTAACTAACTAACTAACTAACTAACTAACTAACTAATTATAACTAATTTATACTAATAACTAAAACTAACCTGTTTTGAGGTCATAAATTTGGACTTAGAATGAAGTTTCAGCGATTTTAATTTTAGGCTCTAAGTTCCCTAATTCCGACTCCAAGTTCCTAATTTTTAGCTTCAAATTCCAGTTCTAAATTCGACTTCAATGAACCTAAATCATAAAATACAACAAATATGTAATGTTTATATTATATAGTTTGATACTAATACGTATAATTGATGAATTCTACGTAAAATATGATTTGCATGCGGTGTGAATTAATTTGCATAAGCAGGGTTGGCAACCCAACTAATTAGTCGTTTCGTTCAGTTCAATAATAGTATGTTATGTAGTTTTTGCGCTGTTTTCTACCAAAAAATTAAATTGTTTCGACAGTTGTGAGCGCACTTTTTAATCAAACCGTATGCAAATTATTCTCACGTGTGATTCCTCGATTGCCTGATTATTCCGATTTTGTGGGAGGAATCGCTATGCTGACAGACATCAATCTCCTCGAGTATTGTGGTGCAACAAGAGAACCAGCGTCTTGCGCACTGAAACTCCTGAGATTACGCTCAATTTATAGAAGTAAAAAGTACGTAAACCAATAAATATTCAGTATATTATTTAGCAATAATATACTAGTCTTGAAAAATTTTCTAAGAATACAGCAGGAAAAAGGGGCGATTTCCCCCCAGACGTATGTTTAGACAGAAAAGATGTGGACTAGTCTGAGATGGACATTATGTAGACTATAGGAAATTCGCATTTGATTTGGCCAGCTGCTGACTAAATAAAAATTTCTACCATATGATATTGATTTGTTTATACATTGATCTAAACACACAGCACTGTTGAATATTCATTTTAAGATAATGAGCGTTAGAATTATAATAATAAATAGAAGAAGATGAACATAAGTTACAACGTTCTCTAATCATAGTGTGCGCGATGCTGTTGGGCTAAACCGCCGCGTGGCGTTCTCGCGCCACCGATGCTTATTATTAATTTTTTTAAATAAAACTTTGAATTAATTTTGTCATCAGTAATGCAAGAATTCAAAAAAGAACTTTGTTGTTTTCCCCGGTTTCCGTGCGGTTGAAGTAGATGGCGCTGGGAACTGGTTCGGTTTCCGCCCCCACCTAAAACCTAGCACCGTCTTCTGCTTTTTTTGTGTGCGGTTCCTATGAAGGGCTGTTCGTTTTCTGCTCTGTACAATCCTTATTGTTACCAAAAGGCTGTTATTGTGCGGTTGGGAGTTTTTATTTGTCTATTTTTTCAATTTTTTATTTTGATCAATAAATCAATAACAAAGACCTAAATGAAAAATGTGCTTCCTAAGAAAGTTGCGTAATTCTTTCTCTTTCCAATGAGCTTGTGTTTATTTTTGATCAATCAGTAACCAAGGAGGAATATCGATTTTAAGGATTGAGCGTTGGAATAATAATAGTAATAATAATAATAAGAAGAAGAAGGTTCTGAATTTCAAAATTTCTTCACGTTCTCCAATAATGGTTGGCGCGGCGCTGCGGGGCTAAATCCCCCCGTGGCGCTCCCGCGCCACCCATGATATTTGCCATCGATGATTTAATAAAATGATAATCATTGTGTTTACTTATTTTTAAGTTTTACTCAAAAAAGATGAGTTTTAAACTGATTATTTAGGTATCGGCGTCGTAGATTTGCCCAAATTTTTAAGCTGAAAGCTTATTGGTTGCTAAGAAAAAGCGTGGGCTAACACACACAAACGTGCTCCGCAAGCATAACGAGATACAAACAAACAAACAAACATACATACATACACACACGCATGCACTCACGCACGCACAACCAAACTTGAATTTTCTTAAAATAAAAAAAAATTTAAGATGCTTCGAAAATTTGTAACTTGAATAAAATATTCGCGAATAAAATTTAGCATGATTTTAAAACCACCCGTTTTTGTGTCGGTATGTTTTCGGACTTGTTATAGTGTTTTTAACTAAAAACGTATTAGTCGAATGTGGTCTTTTGCGAAGACTCACTGATATGTTTTTTTTTTCAATTAAAAAAATGAACAAATTTTAATTAATTCATAATCAATGTTTACATTATTACTTGGTCTGAAACCATACAAAGCACCGTTTAAAATTTGGCCAACCTGAAAAAACCTTTTTTATTCTACACTATCAATAAAAACTATTGATTAAGGGTCAATGGAGCCTAGGGATTTTGGCGCTGAAACTTGGAGCCAAAAATAGGAAACTTGGAGCCATGGGTGGGGAACTTGGAGCCATAAATTGGGAACTTAATGTCAAAAATCAAAATCGCTAAATCGTGTACCTAAGCCTAAGTGAAGGCTAAATTTAATCCCAAACCAATTTTTACTTAAAAGCTCCAAGTTCCCATTGCTCGTGGCTCCAAGTTCCCAAAAATTTCTGATGGCTCCAAGTTCCCTGCTTGTGGCTCTAAAGACCCTGTACCAAACTTTTTAAAAAAGTTCTGCATATTCGCATTTATGGTGCAAATACGGTAATTCAGCTGGGTAAAAAATTTTGTTTTTGAAAAAAAAAACGAAATTAATCTTCTAAAATTTTATTTTGAAGTAACTTTAGCATGTTCCAGTTAGCAACTAATTTCTGATAATATTGTATAATTATAAATTTTTATTAATTTTGCTCTAAATCTAAATAAAAAATTTTTGATTTTGAAAAATGTCTAAGGATTCGTGTTTAATTTTGCTTGGTCACAATCCAACATGACTCAAAATAAAAAAACCTCTTAAATTGTAATTGTAATTTTGGTTTGTTTTATTTTGACTTACATTTGTACTATTGAATTATATCTGGCTGACGCTAAAAATTAGAATGCAGACATGAGGGACCAATTAAAATTGTGCATTAATGACGTTTTTAAAAAAAAACAATAAGAACGCAGATTTTTTTTAACTCAACCTTTTCACAAAATATACAAAAATTAACCAACTTTAGCGCTAAAAAATTTGCATTTAGGTTCTAAATTAAGTAATTTGATAAATAATTATTAAAATACAGTTTTTAATCTTTGTTATTAATCCGCTTTAGTGAAAAATTTTAAATGTTTTTGTTGTTAAATAGTCGATTCAATGCTGCAAATATCGCGGTCAGCTAGATTTTATTTGCCTATAATTATTTTTAATTGTGCTTAAGAGTACAGAAATAATCGCAATTTATTTTTTTGTATTTTTTTAAAGTTTGAAAGTGCTAATCTATTAATTTTAAAAAAAAAAACCAAAAATAAAGTGTCATTACCTCAAACTAATACATGTTTACAGATTTAATCCAAAAAACTTTGCTATATATAGATATATATTATTGAAGATTCCTGACAGCCTTCAAGATTAATCTTCTTAAGACAAAACGAAAAGAATAAGGTATCATTATATCAAATAAATATTTGTTTACATAATTTATGCAAAAAACTTTTCTTGTAAGACTTGTTGTTTTAACCTTTAGGTTTCATAAGTAAAAAATGTACACTTTTATCCATTATACTACTAGTGTTTTCTGAGCTCCGCCACAATTCGGTCAAAAACCAGATCGGCAGCCCAAGGATATAGCAGGAAAAATGTTTTTTGTTGCGTTAGACCTGCTTCGAACTTTGCGACTGCAGGATCAAAATTGGTATTTATTTATCAAATTATTATGTTTTTATTACCAATACCGATCCGGTGTCATAATAAAAATAATTAGCAAATTATAGTATATACAAACAACACCAGAAAACAAAGTATTTTATAAAAAAAATAAAACCACAAAAAACAAGATATTCACGAACCAACAATAATGAAGAATTTCCCAGGCTTTGTATAGCACTGACGAATCCAGGGATTAAACTTCCGACCGTGAATTCATCTAGTGCCATTGAAAGATCATGGGTTGAAAATAAGTTTCCAAAAACAACAAATGCATTCCACGTAACAGAAACTTTATAGAAGTAATAAATACACTTACTCTTGTGTGGTAACTGAAAATACCACTAACAACACACAGGGTTTCATCTAAAAAAATATAACAGTTTATTTTATATACACATTTTAACGACACAATATTATAAAACAAAGTATAGGTGTAAAGTTTAAGGCAGGTGTAAAGTTTATGCGAGTTTTTTTTACCAATTAAAAAAAGTTGTGATGATAATGCTATAAAAAATTCCATTGCACTAATACTGTAGTTCAAAGTTTAATGTTTATTCTAGTAAATCAAATTTTGTAACAGATAATTATAAAATCATGATGCGATCCGAATGCGATCGCAAACAAAAACAAAACACATACCACAAAAACAATAACAAAACATAAACACGGTTCTACTATAAAATACGATTCAAAGGCTTAGTAAAATAAGCTCTAAAATGAACCATGTAGTTCCAAGTATACTTTTCTTTAAATGCTACAAACATTAATTATAAAATAAAATAGTACATGCTCATGCAAAAATAAAAACATTTTTAAAAGAATTGATAAAAAGCTTGTACAAAAAGTATGAAATCACAAAATTAATTGCTAGCAATTAATTAATTATATAATTACTATAAATAAATTAAACACAAAATTAACCCAGCGAACATCTTATTGTAATGCAAAATTAAAATCAAAGGCCTAAAAAATTTAACTTATTTGTGCTTATAATTTTGTGCTTTAATTGTTTTAAAATCGTCTACATACATACATACATACATACATACATATATATATATATATATATATATATATATATATATATATATATATATATATATATATATATATATATATATATATCTATATATATATATATATATATATATATATATATATATTTATTTATATTTATATATATATATATATATATGAATAGGCACCTTGCACTGGAACTCTGTTTATACATGAAGTATGCATTATACATAAACGTCACCCAACCTATCGAAATTTCGCGAGCTTTCGATCGCTTGATTTGCATACTACGAAAGATAAGTAAGAGATATGTAATTATCCATTATGGTGACGCTTATGTATAATGCATACTTCATGTATAAACAGAGTTCCAGTGCAAGGTGCCTATATATATATATATATATATATATATATATATATATATATATATATATATATATATATATATATATATATATATATATCATGGGTAGCGCGGGAGCGCCACGGGGCGATTTAGCCCCGCGCCAACCATTATTATTAGAGAACGTGGGTAAAGTTTGAAGTTCAGAACTATCTTCTTCTTCTTATTATTATTATTATTCCAATGCTCAGTCCTTAAAAGCGATAATCCTCATTCGTTACTGATTGATTAAAAATAAACATGGACTCATTGGAAAGAAGAAGGAATTACGCAACTTTCTTAGGAAGCACTTGTTTAATTTAGGTCATTGTTATCGATTTATTGATCAAAATATAAAATTGAAAAATCGACAAATAAAAACTTTTTCAAATGTATAGTTGTTTCTTACACATACAAATATAACCTTCTAATTAAAAAAGTGGCGATTTCGCGCTTGTCAAAGATTGCTGTAAGTATGATTTTTTCAATTGACATTTCATCAAACAAAAAAAAGCAACAGTTTTGTGTGATTAGATCAATGTATAAACAAATCATTATCATATGGTAGAAATTTTTATTTAGTGACCAGCTGCCCAAATCAAATGCAAATTTCCTATAGTCCACATAATGTCCATCTCAGACTAGAATACATCTTTTCTGTCTAAACATACACCCGGGGAAAAATGAAAAAATCGCCCCTTTTTCCTGCTCTATTCTTAGAGCATTTTTCAAGGCTAGTATATATATATATATATATTGTCATCCTATTATACTATTTTAACCATGTATTAATTGGTTAGGTGCAGTACTGTGCTAGATGATACATTGTACAAATAAAAGTGTGCTCCTACATTGAGTTATTGGATGCGGCCTCACGTAACATTAAATAAACAATACAATGACTAAATATGTTAAAATAAAAAATAAATTAGAAACACAAAAAATAAATCAGCTATTACACGTTTGTTCCCGATTTCGGTAGGCGAACATAAAAAATATATTATATTAGTATGTATACATAATTAAATTAGTAGCAAGGCCAAATGTGTTTTTGTTCTCTAAATTGATATTTTTAAGTAAGTTTTCACACATACACTTATTTATGTTTTTTGCCTTTCTATTTCTATTATTTATATTAAAAAGCGCTTAAAGACATAGTATAAGTTATTTTCAGTTCCATATAAAAATACTAAGATAAGGTACTTACAATTCACCAATACATTCTTGCTTTAATAAGTTTGCTTTTTAGATGTTTAGCGTTATTAAGCATATTAGCACAGTGGGAAACTAATAACGCGAGTTAATTTAAATCTTCACGGCATAACAAGGTAAGTGGCATAATTTCTATTGATATGGCTTAACGTTCCACGCGTTAACAATGAATGCAAAAAGAAGCGGAGATAATTTAAGGACTAATCAAATAAGGGATCACTCCAGCGAAAAATACCCCAAGACAACGCGCGCTTAAATTTAGATGTCAATAATGACTTTGAACTTGTTTCAACTGAAAATGTACTGGTCAAATTTGAATCGGTTAAATCATTATTTAATTTTTACTAAAAATTTTAAACATTACGAAGCTCTTCTGATTTTCGTTTCTGAATTTATGTAGTTTTTAACGTTAAAGCTTTTTTCCGTCAAAATCAAACAACCTATAATCAGTTAAGTTGTTCTGGTAAGTTTAATCAGTCACAGAGTGTAAATCGTCGTTACTACGGCAAAATGAGCCACAATTCGTATAAAATATGTTTGTTTGTGACTCATTTTATATTTATAACAGGACCTTATTAACTACAGAATGAGTCACAGTCACGCGTATTTTATAATGACACTGGCTCATTTTGCCGTAGCAGCGACGAAATATTAATAAATTGCGCTTATGCATATTAGCGATGTTCCCCGAAGCTCCGAGCTCCGGAGCGGAGCTCCGCTTTTAGGAGCTCCGGAGCAACCGCCGGAGCTCCGCCCTATTTTGTACTAATTTCATGAGTAATTAAAGAGCGATGCTATAGTTTGCTTTGTCAAAATTTTTTTGATTAAATTTTTTTCAAAACTTATTTAAAACGCTAGAAATTGTCTTAAAGATTCTAATAGGTTAATTTTAAATGTATGCTAAAATTGCTCGTTTCAGGGGCAACGCTCCGGAGCTTCGGAGTTCCCTTCGCTTTAAATGACCGTAGCTCCGAAGCATGATATTGGAGGGTATAGGAACATCACTAATGTATATGAACATGCTAAGATAAAAATTATATGGAAATAAAAGTTTTGCGGAAGAAAAAAATTCATAAACATATAATATCTTAACGCAAAACTCACTCAGTGTGACATTTATTTATTGTAAAATTATTAAAATTAACAAAAAATTCTTTAAATGCAGTGACGTGTACCGTTTTTGCGGCGTCATTTTTTCAAGCAAACGTAAGACCTGTCGATATTTGTATTGACTCATTATGTTAACACAAGGACAATAAGTGAAAGCTAAAATGTTTATAGTTCTTACTTTTGATTCGACTTATTATTCCGTGACAAAAAGCATACACAATGCGCATGGTAAGGTGTTCTCAACATCTCAGGACGCTACATATGCGTAAACATAATTTTTAATAAGAAAATCGGAACTTTCACTCGCTCGATAGTCCTGGGAAGCTTACGCTTGAATAGCTAGTGAGACGGCTGCTCATGAATAAGCCTTAGCACGCAACACACCTTGACGTAATCGCTATAAACACAAAGTTTGTCCTAGCACTATCCGTTTTGAATAGACAACTAGTGATTAAGAAAAAAAAATTATCTCAGACTATATCTATCTAAACTACAAAAAATAATTTGGAAGTAATTCTACGTAAGAGCTATTCTACGTCTAAAAAGTTATTAATATAAATTATGAATGATTTTGCTAATAATCTCGAATAAACATGAAGACATGAAGAAATCCACAAACAGTTTAGCTAAAGTAAGTCCTTCAACAAAAAGCGTATTAATACAAAAATTTAAAAACTTTAAATTCGCATACTAAAGACTACTGTAGATTTAAAAAAAAATGCGAGAGAATAACTCTGAAGAAAAGGTGATGTACGTTTTATCCATAGTATTTTTAATTGCTTTTTAAATTAGAGTTGAACATCACTCCGATACGAAGAACACAAATTCACGGTGTCCGGAAAAATACCTTCTGCAAAATATCTTCCGGAAAAAATATCTTCTTTTAGCAGTAAATTATTCAGTATTATTAAACACTTTTAAAGGTTTTTTAAAACTTTTTTATGTCGTTTTAGCTTGATTTTAAGGTTTCGCTTAGGTTAATGAAAAAAAAAGTTTTCTTTAGTTGAGAATTTAAAAGACTTTCAGAAGATATTCTTTCCGAAAATATTTTGCAGAAGGTATTTTTTCCGGGCGCCGTTTTTTCTTGAACAAAGGCATACAGAACATTTCTGGGATGGGTAAAAACTTATAAACAGAATTCAAAAGATACAAAGCAAGCGGAATATTTTTTGATCAGTTATCGAATGTAGTCAACAAAGGAGTACTCCCTTTGGACTTATTTTATTTGGTATAATTATATCACCAAAAATATATTTTACGAACGTGTTCTGATTTTAGCTAAATAATAGGCTGTGTTAGGTCGTTTAATTAATTAATACTAAGCCTCTTTACCTTTCCAATTTACATTGCTGTTTTTCACAAACACACCAGATATGCGATATAGCGACATCAAAAAACCGTACGTGTAACGTTTGCAACAACTTTAATTAAAATATCACAAATTGTTTAAAGACTTATTGAAAACTTACAAATATTCCGAAAATCATGAACAATAAATAAAATCCAAAATGTATTATTAAGTAACTATTAAATTTATTTGACTGTTTGAAAAAGTTTTGAAAAAACCACACATAATTCTATTATAACAAATTAATTTGCCAAATAATACTCTTGCAAACGTTTTATACATAACTACTTTCAGATACCATGTCGTTATAAATTTCAAAGAGTGTTCAGAGTTTGGCTATGTTTCAAAAAACCTGTTTCTTCAATTGTATGAATCATAATACGGAGGGGAGGATTTTATTTTGGAACAGTGAAAAAATATAATGCCGGAGGCGATAATTCCATGCAATTTACAAGCAAAATAAATTTTATTATGTAACAAAATCTAAATCAAAAAATTTAAAAAATATTCCTGAATTTGTTTTAAGCAAGGTGCTTATAAAAATGTTTGATTTTCAATTTTCGTCAAAAAAAAAATGGAATGACTTTTGTGCGATTTTATTTTAGTATTTTTGTATTGTATTATTTTACTATAATTTTGTAATATATATTAAAATATCGAGCAAAAAGCAGGCACAAAATAAGTTAAATTTCGCATTTCCAATATTATGCATCTAGTTTCATTAACATTTTAATTTAATTCATTATTATTGTGTTTGAATAGACTAAACCTGTTAGGTTGCTTAGCAATAATAAGATAAAATTATAACGATGAAAAATAACAAAAAGATTTTCGATTACAAAATCTACTACATATACACTGCAAAATCTATTTTGTCGAGATTCATTTTGCTACATTTTTTGCTTTAATTTAAAAACGTAAAAGGCATAAAACATGGAGAAAACTATTAAATATAAGATAAATAGTTGGCTCACATACAAGCAAATAAAAAGTTAACTATTAATTTTTAGAGAACAAATAAATATATTAAATTATTAGTTTACCTAGACATAACCCATTCCCAAAACATCGTTATGAATAGACAACAGTCAGTAAAAAAAGCAGGAAACAGGTGATAACACAATAAAACAAGCTAAAGCACAACGCAGTTTCCAAAAAGAAAAACTTCGACTTTCGGCGGACGAAACACACTTTTTCGTGTCGGCTTCATTTTTCGGAGTGGAAAGATTTTGCCCAAACAAGAAGCGCGTGTGTATGGACGCGGATTTTTGGTAAATTGATATGAACGGATCGACAGATGCCTTTCGGAGGGCGAAGCCCCGTCCAACAGGTGGGAGGCGTCCGGATTTCTGCGCGCGGCAGATGCGGCGTAGAGATGGGACAGATAGGCGGCCGACCCGCCGCTCCGCTCCTGTCCGCCGAGTCGTGAAGTCCTTTGTCGACTACTGAGCACGCACGTCCATACTCGCGGTGGTTCATGATCCGCGAGTAGGCGCGAAAATAGCCGAGCGTGAAGGGATATTATATCGTCGTTTCTGCGGCAAAATGAGCCAGATTTCGTATAAAATATGTGTGCCGTTGACTCATTTTAAATTTTAAACAGGACGCTATTTCCTACAGAATAAGTAACAGTCAAGTGCATTTTATAATGAATGTGGCTCATTTTGCCGTAGTAACAACGATATAGTCAGAAGGAAAAGTTAATAAAAACGACATGACAACAGAAAATAATCAAGTTTTTTTGCATATAAGTTTTACGCTATATTACGTTATTGGGAGATTTTCGGAACAATTTTCAAAGCTACTTAGAAAAACATTAAAGTTCAGTATTTTTTTTGGTAAAATGCAATTTAATAAAATAATAATAGTATGTATGAGAACGAAGGTTATATTTCGCCAAACATTTCGTTAATGATAAATTTACAGTAATGTGAGGTAATTTTTTGTTTGAATTTGATATCAGTACATTGCATTACAAACAAAATATTGCAGCCAAAATGAATTTCGAACGGTTAATTCTTTATTATTATTTAGGCAAAAAAACGCGTGCCAAATGCGAAATAAGAGAGCGCAAGCAGTGCTTAATTTTAAATTTTGCAACTGGTTCTTGGCCAGACACTCCCCCATATAACAAGAAAAGATATTTATCTTGCGTCTGAGATGCGATTATAATCAACAAGAATATTACGCTCGTTTTACTAAAAAATTGCTTGCTTGCAGTGTTGGAAATTTGAAAGCTTAATGAAAATACTTAAAGGGTATTTAAGTTCCAAAAAACTTTTAATGCAATAATAATTTAATCATAAAAGTTCAGTGTCTGTGGGTGGTCAAAACTCTTTTTTTTTAATTTAATTGTAGCACGTTTAATTACTATTTTTTGAGTATAATATATTGATATAATATATTTGAGTATATTGAAGATCAGTTTAAATGATGATTATATTTAAAAGCATTTGCAAATCTGTAACGAAAATCAAGAATCAAAAGAACATAAAACAAAAAACTGACCTTCAATAGCTTACAACAATAAAGACAAAATTCCAACAATTTGGTCATAAAAATTAAGAAAATCAACAAAAATATTTTTTTTATTGTAAGTTAAGAATGGTAACAAGAGCAACACAGAAAATACAAAAATTAGAAGAAAACAGATAAAAAAAGTGAACGGGAAAACAATGGCTCCTATTATGCGAACAAAGAAATTTGATGTTTACCATTTAGAGTCCATAAGGTATGCCAACCGCGAGTCGGTGCGACTAATTAAACAGACGAGTCCATCGCCAAACAATGGTTCACAATTGACAGGTGCAGTTGAGCGAGTAATTTGAAATTAGAGAAAATGCTCAGTGTTTAACGGTATCTTTAAGCAATTAGGATGCGGCTCCCTTTTAAGCAGGAGACTCGGAGTCTTTAATAGTCTATTGTTTATAGTAAAAGTTGGGCCAAAATGATATTTAGTAGGTATCAACAAAAAATAGTCAGCACAAAAATGGTTATGTATAAATTTTATTCGGATTTTTTTTTAATTTGGGTCTCGATTAGAAAATTACAATTTTCTATAACAATGTTCTATCATCAGTACGAAAATGCCATTGAATAACTAAAACACAAAAATAAAGACCAATGTTCACTAATGACTAATTGGTTCTTCTTGCCCTGTTATTTAGTTGGTTGACATAATATATGAATCTTACCTTTTAATACACTGCGTCGCGCATCATCCATTAATTTCGAATATTTTAAACAAAAACCGGACAATATCTTATTTACTAATCCTAGCAAAAAAAAAATTCAAAAAGTTTGAGATTATTAATAGGGTAGTGCATTTAATTTCGGCACTTTTCCCAATTGGGCATCACTTTTTGCCAGTTACACGTTGAACAACAAGTAGAAGCTTAAATTAAAGAAAATTGTCTGGAGATAATGATAGGCTTTTAAATTTTTAAAAATGATGATTTTTTGACTAAGAAACAATCGATTGTGTGTAAAGTGCCGAAATTAAATGCACATATTTAGTTTCGGCAATTTTCCATTTTTTTAAAAACTGATTTAATAAAGTAAAAAAAATATTTTCGTACAATGAATCTTTTGTGACGCAACGCAGTATCGTGAAAGCTTCAAAATGAGCTATCAAACATGAAAATCGGGCCATACAGTAAAACGTTACATTGGAAAAACAAAAAAGTGCCAAAATTAAATGCACTACCCTAGACCCAAATAAAAAAAATTAAACTTTACACAATCAAAGAACTTTAGTTTACTCCACCAACAAATAATGCACAGCGTTACACAAAACGTTGTTAATAAACATAATAAAACAAACTGTGTTGAAGACTTGCAGGTTAAAAATTTTTTAACATAATAATGATTAACAACTACTGGAATATTTTTATCAACCGCACACGACTAGTGCAGTGCACTTACTATTCAGTTTTTTGATTGTTTGACCGCCCGCCAGATCCTAATCAGCAAGGTAATAAACTGAAGATGGGGCGTGGGAAATAACCGAAATTTATCCCTTCCAATTTCTTTGTTCGATTAGTTCTGATAGAAAATAACCGTTTTTCATAAAATTGTTTTTGTAAGATTCCACCATTTTTTTAACAACAGTGTCAGAACAGAAGTTTAATTGGAAATGGCAATCAGGAACAGCTTACAATTTTCATACAAAAACCTAAGCACCTACTAAAAACTAAAAGGGAGAGTGGGAAATGGAAGGAAAGCACAGGAATTACACCTACCTGTCGCATTGTGGGGAAAACAACAATAATCTTTGTTTCCGTCCCAGTTTTTCCGTTTGGCGACTCCCGACACAAAGGGCAGCCGGAGTGATTACCCTAACCGTTAATCAACCCTTCCCGCTTTCCGGCCGACAGGAAAGGAATACCCCACTGACGAGTATAGAAAATTCCCCTGGTGAGAATGGCAGCCTTTGTTCCCCCTTTGCCAACTGTGAATAGAAATCTACTCTATTACTTTGCAGGAGATACTAGTAAATCCCATGGGCCGATAACTACTGGGACGGCCGGAGCTGGCTTTCTTTCACATGTGTATGGTTATGGTGTAAGTTTCCAGCCTGGCAGGATAATAATAGCTGAATAATAAACCCTACGACCTTGAATGTCGCTGGTTGCAGAGCGGTTTATTGAGAGTCGTTATTTCTGTTCTTGAGGGCAAATCCTCCTCTCAATTTATGCTTTTTAAAAACTTACTCAGCACATTTTGTCATTTGAACAAGTTTTTTAGCAAAAATTGTTTTTGTAGGCAAAAATTCTACTTATTTAATTTAGTAACAAAAAACACTGTCACTTTAGGTACTACTATTTTTGCGTGTGACGACAACAAACAATTCGATCATACGTAAATTATTGACAAATATAAAGTTTCGCTTTATACATAAATACGTGTCACAATAATTGCATTGAATTTTCCAAATTATAAACAGCTTAAATCATAGAAGAAATTTAGTATTTCCTATTTTTTGTTAAAAAATAACTGTTTTTTTTTGAAAAATTTTAAAAATGTATGCTTCATAATTCTTTTATCATGAAAGTTTATTCTAGAAATATACGATCAAAAAACAACAAGGATATAGTTGCGAACCGATCACGGTCGCTATACATGACAAAGAAATGGTTTACTCTAGAATGTGACTCAAAGGCTTAATTAGTAAGCACTAAATTGAGCCACTTTGAATACTTTTTCTAAATATTTTAATGGACGGGGCTGAGACTTGGTTTTGCGTTAACATATTCCATTTTGATATTACTCTGTTAGAAAAGAAATATTTTCTTATGTTTATTCTATGCTTTTCCATTTTTAGTTTGTACGAGTGACCTCTTGTCTGATTTTCATTAAAAGCGAAAAAAGTATATCGATTATTATTTGTGGTTTCATGTATAAGTTTATAACATTCAACAAGATCTTGATTTGCACGTCGCTCTTCAAGGGTGAGTAATCCTAAAAAATTTTAACCTTTCCTCGTATGAGACTTTTTTTAAATGGCATCTTTGGAATAGTCTTCTGGTGTATGACCGCTGGACTCTTTCTATACAAGCTATGTCTCGCTGTAGGTATGGATTCCAAATAACGCTAGCATATTCTAGTTGAGGCCGTATGTATGAGGTGTAAGCACGTAAAAAACTAGAGATGCAACTTGAATTAAAAGATCTGAAAACTAATGCTACAGTTTTTAAAGCTTTTCTTGAAATAATTTCACAATGATCAGAAAATTTTAAACTATTAGACATATAAACACCTAAATCTTTAATGACATTAACTCTTTCAAGAAAACTTTTATTCATACTGTATTTCAAAGTATTTTCTCTGAATTTCGTACCAATTTGTAAAACTTGACATTTATTTGTTGCCAACTCAAGTTGCCATTCTTCTGCCCATTGACATATTCTATCGAGATCTTCTTGAAGACATTGTGTGCTTCTATTTTCTTCATCTTTGGAAAAAGTATTGTACACCTTCGCGTCATCGGCAAATAACATAATTTTAGAATGAAAAACACAATTAACAATATCATTGATATATATCAAAAACAAAAAAGGCCCTAGAACCGAACCTTGCGGAACGGAACTTTTTACTTTACGTGAAGATGATTCAACGCCGTTAATGATTACATTTAAACTTCTTTCAGTTAAAAATGCCTCAATCCATTTCAAAAACCTACCATGAACTCCATATTTTTCTAATTTAAACAAAAATTTTTCATGGGAAACCTTATCAAAGGCCTTAGCGAAATCTAAATAAATCACGTCAATTGCTTTTTTATTGTTTAAGGACAACGTCCAATCGTTTAAAGTTTCCAGAAGCTGCGTAATAGTTGAACTTTTGGCCTTAAACCCGTGTTGACACCTTGACAAAATATTTGAGAAAAAGGAAAAAAGAACATGCTACTACCAGCCTTTCCATTAATTTGCAAACAAAAGAAGTAAGAGATATTGGACGATAATTAGATTTTTTATTTTTAACACCTTTTTTAAAAACAGGAATTACAAAAGCTATTTTCCAGTCTTGAGGAATACTCCCAGAGTCAAAAGATTTTTGAAATAATAAACAAAGTGGTTCAGCTAAACATGGTCCTAAGCGTTTAAGAAATAAAGCTGGAAAGCAATCAGGGGATTTAGAAAGTTTATTTGGCAACTTTTTAATTGCTTTTATTATATCTTTGACGTTAAAACGCATGTATTCTAAATTTATCTTTCGAGTTGGGTCAAAATTGGGTAAATTCCCATTATCGGTTGTAAAAACGGAACTGAAATATTCTGCAAATAACTCTGCTTTTTTTCGTCACTAATAGCAAAGGACTTATCTTCTTTAAGCAATGGAGGAATATTTTCTTTATGTTTTAATTTTGTGTTTACAAATTTGTAAAAAGTTTTTGGATCTTTTGAGTCTAAAATCTTAGTTTCAAGATTAATATTATGAGCATCGACAAGTTTTTTGTATTCCTTACACAAAAATTTGTATTCTCTTTTGTTTTTTCCTATTTTATAATTACGCCAAGCTCGGCGTTTTTTAGTTTGTAGCTTTTTGATTCTTTGAATTATAACGCGCAGGATAAGATCATACGTTGGGTCCAACTATAGATTACTTTTACACGGCTTCCTGTTGTTCTATAATTCATTTTTTTCGGTTAAGTTAAGAGGTTAAATTTAAAATGAAGAGGTTGAAATGGTATGAGCAACTGTTCAGCGTAGTGAAACTGAAGCATTACAGTTGTGAAAAAATATACATTTTATAGCTTAGTGAAAACTTATAAGCAGCAAAATTTTATTATTAACACAATAAAGTGGATTGATTGTGACGAATGTGTTTAATAGCACCAGATTTTCTTAAAATAAAGTTTGTTGTTCTAACTAGAAAAAATATCAATTAAAGGTCTATTCATACTTATGACAAAACGTCCTTTGGACAAAGTCCAAAGGACAAAAGTCCTTTGGACTTTGTCCAAAGGACAAAGTCCAAAGGACAACGTATTCATACTTCTTTTGTCCTTTGGACTTTTCCCTTTGGACTTTTCCCTTTGGATTTTGTCCTTTGGACTTTGTCCAAAGGACAAATTCTGAGTAGCGTTCATACTTCGTCCAAAGGACAAAGTCCAAAGGGCGTTTTGGTTTGTCCAAAGGACGTTTTGGTTTGTCCTTTGGACTTTGTCCAAAGGACGTTTTGTCATAAGTATGAATAGACCTTAACCCTTTCTGATTTTTTTGACATTTGTAACGATTATTTTAAACCCTGGCTCCTGTCTGTATTGAGTTCAGTACTGGTAAGGGTGTAGAGCATGTAAACTGGGAATAAAAACAAGCAAAGTTTAATATTGAGCAGTTCTGAGGTTGTTAGAATTATACCTGCGTTTGAGACGCGTTTAAGATCTTTAGTTGACTGAAGTCTCTGCTTTTGCATGCATTTTATATTTTTATGCAAAATTTTTGCGAAAACTCAAATCATACAGAACAAGACAAATATGAGCTGTTTTTCATACTTGCAATTCTGCATTCCTGATTGCGCCTATGTTTTTTGTACTGAAATATGACAAATAAATTTGAACTTGTTGACTTTTATTATTTAGGTTCTTGTTAATATTCAAAATAGTCATGCAAAAAAAAATTTTTTTGCTATAAAACTTATTATTGCACACCGAAAGCTATGTAATATGGCAAAATTGATTTGTTTTTAAATTTCAAATTTCTCAGAATCGGACTAAATAAAAATACTTTAAGCTATAATTAGCCTGATGATATAGTTCGTTGTTTTCATATAAAAAGTTACTGTTGTATACGATTATCACTAATTCAAGTCGGACCACATGAAACTATTTATTTACAAAGACCTGCGACTTCCAGTCGTTGTTTTGAGCTAAAAAGTAGACGGTCCCAGTAAAAAATAAATACAACTTTTTTACCAAAAAAAGTCGACTATGATGTACTTTTTTATATTTCGTCTTTGATGTTTTTTTATAATCAACGAATAATTTTGAGCCATAAATCAATATTTTATATCAAAAATAAATCATTTTAGTTAAATAAATTATTTTAGTTCTTCTTAACGTATGTATAACCAAAGTTTTGTGACTCAAATCAGTTGCAATCAAGAGATGAAGCATGAATTGGTGAAAAAAAAACAACAAAAATAAAACACCGCTGTCGACTTCTTTCTAGATTTTAGCCCGTCTCCACTCCCATTGAGTAAACATTTTTTATCTTGGTTTTCACAAACCCAGAAACCTGGGGTCGCATTCTGAAGAAACCCTTATATCTACCCCGATAAATACATTTCAAAGAAAATAAAAAAAATAAATATATATTGTAAATAAATAAACCTGCCGCACATGGGACAGAAAATGATTGCAATGAATTTTTTTTAATTTTTTTTTCTCGCACCGCAAAACCACCTCGCGCAAAATAAAAAAATTTAATCAATGGCGTATTTTATTTTTTATTAAATTAATCCTACGGGAGAAAATATTTAACCACCTCTCGAGTTGGATAAATTCTAATTCTTGAAACAATAGAAAAAATTTAACCCGACTTTTACCTAGGCAAAATTGATTTTTCACTCGCATCCTTAAGCACGTAAATAAAAGTTAACCCGGGGTAACTTTTAAACGCGCGTCAGAATGCGCACCCAGATCTTACTCAACCAACATAAATTAAAATTCACATCCCGTTTTTACTCGAACAAATTAAAAAAATATTAAGTAAAAAAATTGTGCTAATCATACCAAATGACCTAAATCCATGCACACACATTCTGAACACGCCCAAACAAAATTAAAAATCAAAAGACTATAAAAACCACTAATGTTCTTGCACTCAAATATCATGTTACGAAGCTCTAGCCATTTGGAAGCGGAGGGAGCTTAGGAGCTCCTCCTCTTAACCCGTTCCCGTAATTGCCTTTTTCTCGGTTATAACAACCGTGAAACGTTAGTGGGACCAATGTCATACTTCCGTCATACCTAATTATTTGCGCGATTAGTGTCCAGTGAGCGAGCAAATTGAAATGGTTAAAGCGGTACGGTGGCAATATGCAGATTTTTGTGACATAGCGTATTACGTAGGATATTTCATGTTGCAAAAATTTGCATATCTCTGCCGTACAGCTTTAACCATTTCAATTTGCTCGCTCACTGGACACTATTCCTGCACAAAAAATTTTGTATGACAGAAGCAAAGCCTAGGTCATGCGAAGAGCTTACCGCGGTGAGGTTTACGTACGACATTTTTTATACGATAAATACCACCACCGTGAGACCAAAGTTTTACTTTAGTCGTATGAAGGTTTTGCGGTTGTAGCGGGGTAAAAGGCCTTCACGGGAACGGGTTAAACTAAGGGGAGGGGCTCCTGAGCTTCTAAATAACTGCGTAATTTCAAACTTATTTAACTTCGAGTTATGTTTTCATGTAATTCATTCAAATTTTAATGAGTATTATTATCATTGTTAGTAAATTTTGAAAAAAATTAAATTTAAAGAATTTTGACAAAATAATTCATGGTATTACTCTTTAATTACCTGTTTCTAAAATTAGCCTAACAATCAAACACAGTTACTGGCTAAAGGGTGTCTTGGGCGTCCGGAAACCAAAACTTTCTCCGGAGCTGGGACTTCCGGGGAACTTATCAAAATAAAATTAAAAAAAACAAAACAAAGTTGACAAAACATTACTTTTTGATCTTAAAAATTCACAGGAAACAACCACATCTTCTTGTCAGATGAAACAAACAACATGATTACTTTCAAAAAAAAAAATTCAAAACAACATTTCCAACCGTCAGATTTTTACGAGGGCCGTTTGGTGACAGGAATAGTATACAGGTGCCGTGAACGCGACATTTCCACCACATAATATAATAAATAGCGTGTAGGGAGGGCGACGCGAATAAAATGACATGTATAAAACGTGTCGGAGGCGATTTTACCTGGCGCACACCTGAAAATACATATAGCGCTAATAGTTCCCGGGCCACGCGTGTATAATTCAAGCCCATGATAATCCCCTTTCAGACAGAGATCGAAAAATGGGCAATTTCCGTTCATTTTGCGGTGTCATTTATAAACTTCGGCGGCGTAGGGACGCAGGCCGCGGAGGTGAAACGGGGCGTTATTTCTCACGGAGGCGCGTAAATATCCGCGAAAACGCCGTTTCTAACATACTAAAGTAACGAGAAAGCGAAAAAAAAGTTTGTTTTGGTTTAAAAAAAACGGGAATCAAGAAACAAAATTAGATTATTACCGTGGAATGTAACGGCTAATTTCTGTTAATTCACGTAAATAAGTGCTCCAAGAGCCTAATTCGGGCCAATGCTAGTAAAAATCCAATTTCTGGGGCAATTTCGAGCCTGTACAACAATTGAGAGAACAATACAGGCGGGTTGGGCCAAACTGGATACCCTCATTGAATTAAAGCGTTGCTAATAAATAAACGCAACACAACAATTGATTAAAGCTTAGAGATAACGACACCTTCGCTTCATACGAATGTGACCTCTCAGACCAACAAAACGAGCAAATATTGGTAAAAATATAATATAGTAATTTTGTTAAGAGTTCCAATCTTCAGTCTTCTCCTTGGTTCGAGGAAGGTTTAGTTACTTTTATGGTTGAATTATATCTGGCTAACGCCGAAAATTAGTATGCAACCATGATGGGACCAATTAAAATTGTGCGGTAATGACGTGTTTTTTTTAAACAAATAAGAACGCAGATTTTTTTAAATTCCACCTTTTTATAAAATATACAAAAATTAACCAACTTTAGCTCTTTAAAAATTTGCATTTGAGTTTTAAATTGAGAATTTGATTAATAGGACTTTTGATCCTTATGGTTAAACCGCTTTCGTTAAAAATTTTAAACGGTTTTGTTGTGAAATAGTTGATTCAATACAGCAATTATCGAGGTCAGCTCGATTTTATTCGCCCAAACCTTTTCATTCGCTAATTATGCAACATACGGAAAACAAGCAGTTTTGATCTGGACTAGGATTATTGACGATTCTTGGTCAGTTGTTCATCTTTGTGAATTCCCAAAACGAAAATCTATTTTTTTAACAAAGGATAAAAAATGACGGCTACGTCGCAGTCGCCATTAGTATTTCTTACAAGGCCCCACTCTTAACAAATTTGCTAGCTTTGAGCAATATATAAAAACAAAACACATTATTTTTTTCTTTATTTTTTATATTTTTGATTTTTCTTTTCTACTTATTCCGCAATCATAAATTTGAATCGCCCTATTTACCTTTAATCTGCGTTTTAACTGGCCTCAAATCGTTCCCGTCATGACCTTTTCCCTTGTTACAACCGTGAAACCTTCGTACGACAAAGGTGAAACCTTCGTCTCAACGTGGTGGTATTTTTGTATGACAAATGTCATACGTAAATCTTACCGCGGCAAACTCTACGCATGACCTAAGTCGTACATCCGTCATACATAATTTTTTTGCGCGAATAGTGCCAAGTGAGCGAGCAAATTGAAGTGGTTAAAGCTGTACCGTAGCAATATGCAAATATTTGCAACATGAAATCCTACGTAATACACTGTATCCATGAGAAAATCTGCATATTGCTACCGTTCATCTTTAATCATTTCAATTTGCTCGTTCACTGAGCATTCACGCAAAAATTTATGTATGACGGAAGTACGACATAGGTCATACGAAGGTTTCACGGTTGTAATCGAGAAAATACAACCACGGGAACGGGTAAAGCTAAGTTTTGTTTTGTTCTCTATTAGCCGTCTTTTTCCAAATTGGATTTAACCGTCTTCAAAAATATCCATACTTTAACATATTTTAAACTGCCCAAAAATTTGGTAATTTAAAACACAAAAAGCCAAATAAACGCTTATTCTTAAAAAACTATTATTTCTATTCTGCAGAAATTTCAAAATTCATTATCATGCGTGGAGCGTGAGCGCTACGGTGCGATTTAGCCCCGCGGCGCCGCGCCAACCCTTATTAAAGAACGTTGGTAAATTTTGAATTTCAGAACCTTCTTCTTATTATTATTATTCCAACGCTCAACCATTAAAAGCGATATTCCTCATTCGTTACTGATCGATCAAAAATAAACATGGGCTCATTGGAAAGAAGAAAGAATTACGAAACTTTCTTAGGTAGCACGTTTTTCATTTAGGTCCTTGTTATCGATTTATTGATCAAAATAAAAAAAAATTGAAAAATAGACAAATAAAAACTCCTAACCGCACAATAACAACCTTTTGGCAACAATAAGGATTGTACTGAGCAGACAATGAACAGTCCCTCTTAGAAACCGCACAAAAATAGCAGAAGACAGAAGGTGCTCGGTTTTAATTGGTGGCGGAAACTAAACCAGTTCAAAGCGCCATCTACTTCAACCGGGCGGAAAACGGTGAAAACAACAAAATACTTTTTTTAATTTTTAAATTACTGATTACAAAATTAATTTAAAGTTTTATTTTAAAAAATAATAATAAGCATCGGTGGCGGGAGAACGCCACGCGGCGGTTTAGCCCCACAGCACCGTACACACTAATAAAGAACGTTGGAAAAAACTTTTGTAATTTATGTTCATCTTCTTCTATTTATTATTATAATTCTACGGCTCATTATCTTAAAATCAATGTTCTTTCATCGTTTACGCGGCGATATAACCCTGTGGTACTGCAAAGAAAGTCAACTATATATTTGAAGAATGTAGGTAAACTTTGTAATTAATGTTCATATTCTTCTTATTATTATTTTTATTTTCAAATAATACAATTGAACTTTCCAAATTGTTGACAATTTTAAAATTCTTAACAACACAATTTAAATTCATATTAATAATAATCAAGCACTATTAGATATTTATATCATTTCATAGCGAAACGACATGGGTAAATTTTGTAATTTAAATTCATCATCATCTTATTATTATTTTTTTTATTTTTTATTATAGGCACCTTGCACTGAAACTCGGTTTATACATGAAGTATGCAATATACATAAGCGTCACCATAATGGATAATTACCGTATCTCCTACTTATCTTTCGTAGTATGCAGATCAATCGATCGAAATTTCGCGCGCTTTCGATCGCCTCATCTGCATTACGGGTGTGCATTGCCGGGAAATTTCATTTTAGCCGTGCCTTAGCTTTAGTACTAAAGGTTCAAAAATTGTTTAGCCTTAGCTTTAGTACTAAGCCCAAAAAAGGCTTAGTACTAAAGCACTTTAGCCTTAGCTTTTGCCAAACTGACAAATATGGAAATGTTCCTAAATTTTAAAAATTATCCCTTTTTTAAAGTAATTCTTGGCATTGCATTGTTAAGTTTAGGGTAAAAACTCAATATTAAAGATTTTTTAACGTTTATTGCATTAGGTCTTAGCTTTATATTTTAAAAATATTATTTTTAAGGTTAATTTTACAATTTTAAAGTTGCTCTTGTAACTGTATTTCAGTTTTAACTTTGAATGTTAACAGATGTATTAAAATGGTTAACTATAAAGAATAGTTTTTCTGAAACGAATATCTAAAGCAACAAAACATTTAACCAACATTTTTTATTAAAAAGAACGCTTACTGCATAATAAACTTTACAAAATATCCATATGAAATTGTAAAAATAAGATTATTTTAATATTAAGCACTTAGAAACTCGAAAAATACTTCAAAAAAGCAAAAAATCAGTATTTTCTAATGCTTAAACAAAAAATAAGAAACAAAAAAATAAAACCCCATATTCAGAGCACCTTAAAACCAAAATTCGTTTTAATCACTTTAATTAGCATTATTATTTAAAATATTCACATATATTTCTTTTAAAGTAAAAATAAAGTATATTCAAGTTTATATAAGCATAGTTTTTAGGCAGCTAAGAGTGAGAGAAGGAGTTGAGGTGGTTGGTTACCGGCGGTAAATTGTATCTTAAATTTTGGGAAGGATGTATGGAAAATTTTGAAATCTAAAAGAGGGTCAGGGTGTGTCTTGTGGATTTTCAAAACAAAATACTTTAGGTGTCAGATTAAAACTCTGGAGGGGAGCCAGATTAAAAAAAAAAGAACTTTTCTGAGGAGAACTTGATTTTTGTCTAGAAGGGAGGTTCAAAATTTTGAGGTTAAGGGACCCCATCATTACTCTCCACTTCATGGATAGAAATCTCATTAAATAATCATGTTTTTGTTTGGTGAACACCTTTTTTTTCGGTTTTTTGGTCATTTTTTGGCCAATCATTTTTGGGTGATTTTTCGTTTTCCTGGCAAAAGCTAACGTTTTGCCGGGCTCATACCTTTTGCCGAGCTTTTGCCAGCTAATTTCAGTTTAGCCGCGCTTTAGCTTTAGTACTAAGCCCAAAAAACCCTTTAGTACTAAAGCACTTTAGCTTTAGTACTAATGACACCCGTAGTTTGAAGGGGAAAAATATAGGTAAAAATCCCGTTGTTGTAAAGTACAATTATAATCGGTGGACGTTGTAAGGTATAACCTTTCACAACATAAATTTTAGACGTTCGATACCTTATTTCAAGAACAATCCAACTCAAAAGAACAAATTTTGCAAGATTGATTGCATAATCGCGCGACTTCATGCGCACTCATTATTGCTTTTCTATTGAGCAGCGAATTTTGTACAATCAATGGGTTTTTTTTAGACAAAAAGACTTTTCATGGCGAAGACTGTATCATTCACTGGGAAAAAAGAATGCAATAGCTGCAAACTATAGCTAAAAAAATGGTGCTGAATCTATGTACGGTTTTTATCAAAATTTACTACAGTCGTAAACTTTTGAGTTAAATTTTTGATTGATTGTATTATCATACGAATGAATAATTTTATAACAAAAGTCGTTTGTCTCTTAAAACTATGTGGAAAGTAGTGATGTTCCCCGGAGCTCTGAACTACAGGGCGGAACTCCTCGCTTAGAAGCTCTAGGGCAACCCTCGAAGCTCCTCCCTAAATTTATGAATAATTAAAGAATGATGGCACAGATTATTTTGTCAATTTTTTTGTAAATTAAATTTTTTCCAAAACTTATTTATATCAATAAAAATAATCTAACAAATACAAAAATGGAGTAGTTTAATATGTATTTCAAGCTTAATAAAACCTCAAATTGATCATTTCATGGGCGGAGCTCCGGAGCCTCCTCCGCTCTATATGGCATGATCTTCGGAGCGTGAGTTTGGAGGGTAGGAACATCACTAATGAGGAGTTCAATTAGATTTGATTGAATATTTTTAATACCAATTTTCAATTTTATTAAAAAAAACATCTCGGTAATGTCCCCAACGTTTTTGCTTTCGACGGCATAATAATACATTTTAAAATTTAAAAACAGAAAAATTACTATTGTAGTAAAACGCTTTGTTAATAGCCTAAAATATTAAAATTGCTTAACAAGAAAATAAATATTTTTTATTTAGAGTTACGTATCAACTCAACTCTGCAGCAACAATAAAACATTATAATTGATTTCAAAATTAACTCGAAAAAGAATCACAATTATACTGAAAATTGTCATAGAGTGTCAACCAATTTTGTTGGTCTTCTCCAGATTTCTTTCATTTGAAGCTCTATTCAATGTTAAAAGAGACTGGGCGTGTCTTGAGGACAAGCAATTATAGATTCTGATTCTTGACGAACCAGGGACCAAGTTTTATTTTTCAGAAGGTCTATTTGTGTCAGACTTAGCAGAAAGTTGAGAGAGAAGCTGCAGTTTCCAGCGACAGACGTTCTACCAACGTCGCTAAATGACAACTCGTTATTTTCCATTAATAAAATTATCACTTTTTGGTACTATTTTGAAACATCAACGGATATTGTTTGATGCTCACTGGGCGTTCCAACCGATATCCGCCCAGATAATCGTCATTTATTTATTAGAGCAAAAAGAGCCCAGGCATAAAGATACACGTGACTGCAACTCATTCTATAGTTAATATAACGCTGTTCTAAAATTAAAACGAGTCACAATCGCTTTATTCTGCTCCTGCCGTAGTAACGAAGTAATATTCGCGGCTATATGCTGGCTCTCTAGAGATTTTCCATTAGCTCCTGACCGCTGTCCTCGTCTGTTCCGTAAGTGAGGAGTGGAGAGGGGAGCGGGACGACGTAAAAAGGTTTGGAGCCGAAGGCGGAAGACGTCCCACCCTCCATACTCACCGACACCGTTACGGCGAAGGACACGCCCGCCGTCGAGGAGGCCTGATTGGCTGATAACGGGGAAGCTGCGTTCTGATTGGCGGAACAAAAGGACGCTGTATTCTTATTGGCGGGAAGCCGACCCGTTGCGTTCGACGACGCTTCTTGATTGGTTGTGGATGGCGTCAATTGCGGGGAAAGTGCAGAGGCCTTGGTTGGTTGGGTTTTCGTTTTAGCGCGGGGTTTGAGCTTGGGATGTTCACGCTGGCGGTGGTACTGGCATTTCCCCTTGGTCGGAAATGTTTGTGAGCACTCTGAACACTTGAACCGCTTGTTGCCGGCGTGCGTTTCCGAATGCTTCTGAAAACAAAAAAATAGCTACGTTAAGTTTAAATTTTGAAAAATGTGCTACAAAGCAATATTTTCCAGTACAAAAAGATATTCGACCAAAATGCGATTAAAATTTCAGTCCACAGGTTATTCGTTACAAGTTTTAATTGTTTTTCATATGAATTTATATTATCGCAATTGTAGTACGGCTGCAAAATTTTAATTTAAAAATTTAAATTCTTTCTAAATTTTAATTTATATTTTTCTTTAATTTTTAATAGACTCTGCATTCTTTTGCTATCTTAATCGTGGAAGAGAAATTGCCGATTACTGTAATTTATTTTGCGGAGTCGCCTTTAGGTTTATGTAACCTTTTAAAACATCTTAAAACATTTTGTGTCAGTTAAATAGAATTTTATGTAGGCAGAGTAATTGCATTGCAAACGATTCTATACAAAAAATTGTGTATATAAAATTATCTGATTATTTTTTGTCACAAAGCTATGTGGCATTTCGGAAAAAGCCAGATAAAATCTGTGGTAACATTTTATGTTTTGACTTGGTTTTACACCCACTGACTATTCTTCGGACGTTATATAAACCGTCCCGGACTGAAATATTCACATATGGTATTCTGTAGCTAAACAGTAACTTCCTCCGGCCGTTGGTTTTATTTTTATTTTCCGCGCGTTGGTTGAAATATTTTTGAGAAAATTTAAGGTTGAGTAATAAAGAATTAATTAAAAAATTTAAGATATTCAGAAACTGAGAATCACGGTTTTAGGATTTTATAATATTAGAAGTTTTGTTTTTGGAATTAATTTAAAAAATTGGAATTGAATTTTCAAGTATTTTTGTTGTCGCGATAGGTTTTAGTAAAAATCAGGAAGAAAGCTATAGCGTATTATTGTATTATCAGCACCTTTTATATTTTGAAAGAGTTAACTTGCGATTCATTATTTTGAATCGCAAATATTCAACAAAAAAAGGAGTTTTTTACGGTTTATTAAAATAAATCGTAAAGGTTTTATTTTATAATTAAAAAAAGAGTGGCTTACGATTCATTGATTTGAATCGTAAATATTTATATTAAAGTGTATTACGGTTTATTGTTTTAAACCATTAAAGTGTATTACGGTTTATTGTTTTAAACCGTACGTTTATATTTTTATTGTATTCTCTGTACCTTAATAATAAAGTGTTAAATTACGGTTTAATATATTTATCGTAAGAGATATTTAATAAAATTCAAATTATAGTTTTTGCTGTTTTATTACAATTATTTATTATCGATTTTATAAAATTTGTGTGAACTCGTTTTGGTTGGTCGCTAAATCCTATTCCACTGCGCACTCTAGCTTTACCAATCAAAATGGAGTCTTCACACAATATAAAACAGCTTGTTCAACAAGTCTGCACATTGGTGAAAAGTAGATGGTATATAAGGGTGGTCACAGTTTTGACGATTTTTACTTTTACTTTACCTTAAATACTGTAATACAATTCAACAAGTTTTTAAAAACCAAACACAAATTTGAAACAATAAATAAATCGAATAATACCGTTCCGCTCATATAGTTAAAATCGCATGTCTGTTGAACATATTACAACGGTTGAATTGCTAAGTTTTGTCGAAAAATTTTTTCTTTTATTTTTGTTAGTTCACCAACGGTAGAAACTCAGTTCATAAAACAAAGCTACGATACAGACTGAAATAAACTTCAAGGAACGTCTTAATGTTAACGAATTGTGCCGCGTTCTTTGTCGCCTTAAAAGTTTTTGCGATACTCAGTTCTCTAACGAGGAGTAGTTTTCAGTTTTATGTCTTGTTTTACAAACAGTAAAAACTTTCTATAAATAAAAATATCAATTTTAATTAAAACTATATTTAATACACACCACTGAACAAATACCAACAAAGTAATTAGGAACTATACTTTTTTTTTAAATTTTCGGTAGTGCTGAACAGATTTCCGCTCTTTGCTGTGCTGGTTTTGTCCTCGGAAAAACAGCAAAGTTTTTTTATTTGTTAGTTAACAATAAGTGCAGTGCAAACTTAGCCCAATTAAAGCAAATTTCAATGGAAACTAAATCATAATAAACGGCAAAAAAACAGTTACGAAAGATTATCACCTTTAAATTCTCGGCGGTGCTGAACAGATCTTCGCACTTGGCGCACTGATGCTGAGTTTTGTCGGCGGGGAATCGGTCCCGGTGGGCACGACGTTGATGGCGGCCCAGAGTGTCGCGGCGCAACTGCTTCCCGCACAAAGTGCACTGTACTCTGCGCTTCGCCAGCGCAGCGCTCTCCGTCGTGCCGCGCTGAGCGCCGCCGTGCTTGCGCGCCCGATGACTCCGATAGACGGCTTTGGATCGGAACCCCAAACCGCATTCTGGACACACGACCTAAACGGAATTTTTAGAATGTACTACGTAAATTTTTAGCATGATTTGTACTACGTAAATTCTTAGCATGATTTTTACTACGTAAATTCTTAGCATGATTTATTTTAGAGTCAAACTTAACAAAACCACTTATTTTATTTTTTATTAGGTAAGGGTACACAATAAATTTTTAAGAGAAGGTCGTGAGCATACATGGGAACGGGGGGAGGGGGGAGTTAATCCCCAAATTCTGAGAAGGGGGGTTTAACCCCCCCACTCAGAAGTGGGGGGGGAGAAAAGTTAACCCCCCAATTTGGAAAATTGAAGAAAAAATGTCTTTAAAATGACTTCTAACTGTCTCCAAACTTAAGTTTTAAGGTCAAAATGAATGTTTTAAACAGTAAAAAGCTTAAAAATGCAATAAAAAGGGCTTTTTGACATAAAATTAGCGTTTTTTACCAATTTTTTCTTTAAAATCAAAAAATATATGGGTAAAATGCACTCCAGAAAAAAAAACGATATGGGTATTTTGCGTTTCTCGGATTTTAACCCCCCTATTTTGGGGTTTAACGCCCCACTCCGGACCACTTGCCCATGTATGGTTGTGAGGGAAACTGAAATGAAAAATAAACTTAGTCGTTACTTTTGTTTACGGTGCATTTTTTTCAATTTGACCTTTTGTTATCTACAAAAAATTTTTTTCACAAGTAAAACTTAATTATAGGTTAAAATAGTTTTTATTTCGTATTTTTCAATACGTTCGGGAGATTTTTAATGTTAGATATCAAATTTTTTTTTTAAGCTTTAAACATAATTTTAAACGACTAAATAGCAGGCACCGGTGTGACAAAAGCGAGTATGTAACTACAAAAACCGTTTTTTTTAAATAAAATTTTGCTTACCTGGGTCGACTGATGGATTTCAGCGTGAGTTCTTAGGTCGTATTCTGTCTTGAAGGTTTTACCGCAATCTACGCACGCATGTCTCGCAGCACCGTGTCTTCTAAAATAAAATATTTTACGAGTTAAAATGCACTAAATTCTAAAATCAAGGATTTTAATTAATAGTCATAATAGACGAAAAACAGGGACGCTACCAGGGGGGGGGGCGGGGGGACGGCCGCCCGCCCCTTCCCCCAAATCGGTGGGACGGGGGAAAATAAAGGTTAGTGGTTGGGCGGGGGGGGGGGCGGCCGCCTAAAATTTCCAGTCGCATATTGAAATGGTTCGGTAATTTTTTCCAAATAGGTACCCTAAAAAACATGGAAATGCTGCTATCTGCTTTGGTTTACAGTGCGGGTGTAGTCAAGGGGTTTAAAAGGTCTCTAAATCCCTTTTTTATAAAATCCAGGCTCTGCCAATGTCTGCTAATGTATTTTTAAACGCAGAAAACATGTGTTTACAGCTAAAAACATTAGATAATTAAAGATCTGTGCACGGTCTGGGAATGTCTCTCCGCTCTATTGGAGGATTTGCCCCCTCGCCCAAAAGTGAATAAGTACCCAAAAATATAGCGCAATTTTTGACCTACAATGACGCCATCATCGCAAAATTTTTGCAGTTTGTAGCTCATTTCATTGCATTTTAAGCCATTTTAGTCCTATTTTTACGTTAATTTCGCTTTTTACCTTAATATTTTACCTTAATTTTGTCCTTTTTTTCCAGTTTCCTTTCTTTTTTTTTCTTTCACCCCTGCTTGACCCCACCCCCCGTTTTATTGTTCCCTGTTTCAAAAAAATTGCCTCCCCCGTGCCCTTTCCCCAGTTTTGAAATTGCCCCCCCCCCAATAAAAACCAGGAGAGGAGGCAGTACTCAGGTCTGATGATAATACGTTATTAATTAGACTAAAAACAGTGTATTATACAGCTTTATCTACTTATATCCCTGTTTTTTAACTTTTTCAAAACTTAGGGGGAAGGGACTAAAGGAGGGAGGGGGGATCCGCCTCCTCCAAAATTTCTGAAATTTTTTTGTACTGAAATCCGCTCCCCTCCGCCCAAAATGAAACCCTGGGTACGTCCCTTACGCAAAAGCGTGTGGTTTTGGCTATACGTTTTAAAGCAAGTTTTTCAACACAATATAAACAAAAATATGCACTAACACACAACCAACACTAAACATAAAAATAATTTTTATAGTATTACAAAAACAAAAATAGAAAGTACATAAAATTACCGTATATGACTGGGTAAATTTCTTGGAAGGACCAAATCGCCGCAAATCGAGCAGGTGGTTTTTATTCTTCCCGTTTCCGTCTTTTCAAGGTAAAGTATAAACAACAAACGTACAAAACTACTTCATAGGTGTCCGGGGGGGGGGGAGGTGGTGGGGAGGGTTGGACGTATACGGCATACCCCCTCCCTTCCTAAAAGGGTGTGGGGGGGTGGGTGGGGGGGGGGGGGGGGTTTTTTGGGGGGGGGGGGGGGGGGGGGGGGGGGGGGGGGGGGGGGGGGGGGGGGGGGGGGGGGGGGGGGGGGGGTTTTGGTTGTTGTTTTTTGTGTTTTTTTTTTGGTTTTTTGGGGGACCTGGGTCTCGCTATGTCCATTTTTGGCGTACCCTCTAATTGCCACTACATATACCAGGAGTTTCCCGGCGGGAGGGGCAGGGGGCGGCCACCTCCCCTTGAAATCCGGCGAAGCTGAGTTTTTTCGTAAGAGGGAATAAAAAAATTTAACGTTAGGTACGTTAAATTTTTTTATCCCTTTTTTTAAATTTTGGGAAAGAAAATTTTTTTCTTTCCCAAATTTTTTTTTATCTTATCTTTATATAATATAAATAAAGAAACTTTCCTGATACCTTCCAGAAGCATACTAATAGTAAAAAAACTAAATTTTCTTTGCTTCGCTTGTAGTTTAAATTGACAATTTATCTTAGTTTTAGTTTTTTGATTATGAATCAATTATTCCGTTTAAAAGTTAAGGCATACATGTTACACAAACTATTATAATACCACTGACCTTTTTAAACACATGTTTTAATTGTAAAAGGATAAAAAACCTTAAATTTTGTAAAATGTAGTTAGTTAGCATAGCCAGTTTTTTCAGGTAATTTCCTCCAGGAATGCTGCTGCTTTTGCGGGTTGAAACCATAGGTCTTCTACTTTTTGTGTGGTAGGATTTTTGGTGCAGTTGAAAAGGCGGTGGACATCATGCGGTTTCTGGTGACATTTTGGGCATTCATTTTTGATTAGTGGGTTTATTCTTGATTTGTATGAATTTAGATGATGACAAAATCCGGATCTTAGTTGTGACAGGAGTGCTCTTAGTTTTCTTGGAAGGTGTTGTTCGCTTTTGTGTATTTCATGGGGTTTGCTTTTTAGTAGAGGATTGGATTGAAGTTGAGATAGAGATTCTTTTACAAAATAGGTGTGAATGTTAGTCTGGATGGCTTTTTCGGTGAGAGTTGGGTTGAAGAAACTTTCTGCTATGGGGCCATATTTTGATTGGAGGGTGTGTTTCATTTCTCTTGGCCTAGATTTGTTTGCTGTGATTTTGTTGGATGGGTGAGTCTGTTGCATAGTCTTGGCGAGAAATTGTGTTGCAAGGAGAGATGTGTTGTTTTCAATTGGTAGTAATTTAGTTTCTTGGTGAAGATGATCTAGTGAGGCCATTTTGTGGCAACCAGTTGCTATCCTGAGGGCTGAGTTTTGTGTTGATTGAAGTTTCTGGTAATGGGATTTTGAAAGGTTTGGTGACCATATTGGAGTTCCGTAGTTGAGGATGGGTCGCCCTATAGCTTTGTATGAGGCTACTATTGTTTCTTTTTGTTGTCCCCAGCTGGTCCCAGCTAGGGCTTTGAGCATGCTATTGCGTCTAGATGCCCTGTTGTTGATGGTGGTGATGTGGTTGTTGAAGGTTAGTTTTGGATCAAAAGTGACACCTAGGATTTCGGGGTTTTTGTTGAGCGGTAAAAGTTGGTTTTGTATGATCACGTTTGGGTGGTAGTTGTATTCTTGTGAAGATGGAGAGAAAAGTGTAACTGTTGATTTTTCTGTTGATAGTTTGAGGTGGTTGAGATTCAGGAGATTTAGAGTGTTGAGATAATTGGTAAGATTTGTTTCCATATTGGCTATGTCGTTTCCAGTGGAGTAGACTGTGGTGTCGTCAGCATAGGAGACGATTTTGACGCCGGCAGGTGGGGGAGTTATGTCCGATATGTAGAAGTTGAAGAGGGTTGGTGAAATGACTGAGCCCTGAGGCACGCCTATTTGTACTATCCTGGGTTTAGAGATTGAGTCTCTGAATGAAGTTTTGTTGATTCTGCCTCTGAGACATAGGTCACCGAAGGGGGGGGTGTAGGGGGGGGGGTCACCCCCCCCCCCACGGCCTCTGAGACCTATCCCTCCCCCTAAGGCCCATTTTTGACCCCTCCCCCCCCATCGACCCCCTTGAACCCCTGACCCCCCCCCCCCCTAAGGCCCATTTTTGACCACCCCCCCCCTAACTACACAATCCCAAAAAATGCTTAAAAAATGGTCAAATTTCGTCAAAAAAGTGTCAATTTTGGTCAAAAAAATGGTACCCGGGGTGTGACCCCCCCCCCTGCTTTTTTTCAAAAAAAACACCCCGGGGTGTGACCCCCCCCCCTGGAGGTCAAAAACCTCCACACCCCGGGGTGTGGGCCCCCCCCCCCTGAGCCGTCGAAGGTCGGTGACCTATGCTCTGAGATAACCACTTAGCCATCTGATTGTAAAACGTATCAGCTGGAAATACAATTTCTAGCATATTTTAAGACCTTAAAAAAACTTCTTCCCCCCGGACCTTTCTGACAAAGGGCTCTGCCCTTAAACTCCGCTGGGGACTCTAGCCCCCAGACCTCTGCAAAACCAATTCCAAAACCCCAAACAACCCAAAATGTTGTATTAATAATTGTATCCGGCAAATTGCATAAAACCACCACATAGCTTTGGCCGACGATCTCCACCAAATCAAAATTCTCCAAATTGAACCGCACTGCTCGCTTATGTCCACCCAATTTTTAGCCAAAACCAAACAACCAAGTCACCACAACAACAAAATAACAGAAAACCACAAACGATCCAGAACAATGAAACACACCCTAGTCTAAATAGGGCCCAGTCGCCGACAGTTTCTTTTACACAAGTTTAACGGGAAACAAGTTAACAACAATATTCACACCTACTTCACAAATAAAACAGTTTAACAACTCCAGCAAAACTCTCTTCCAGGAACTCTCGCTCTCGCTCCTGAAAATAACCATTCCGAGCAACAGCTACCCAGATCAGGCAAGTCCACTCTGACTCAACTTCGCTCCGGCTACTGTCAATAACTGTTTTCTTATCAAAACAAAATAGCAAAATGAAAAATTTATGTTCAGACTGCAATCACGGACCTCACGACGTCCTCCACATCTTAAGTGTCCCAAACATCCAACAGGCCTATTAGCTTGGACTGCTGGGTGGGAACCTGTGGCCTGGCTGTGAAAACGACAACCCACCTAGTCAAATTTTTGCCTTTGTCCCGGGGTAAATATTCCCCCCTAAGCTTGGGTAGGTCGGACACCTATGAGCTGCTCTTGCTCAAATTAATTGACCATAAAATTTGGTCTACTAACGTAGGGGCACAAATAGTATAAATCGTAAAAAATGGTATATTTGACACCGGGGGGGCGGGGGAGGGGGGGGGGGGGTCCTCTCGGGGGGGCCATTTCGGGGGAGGCCCCCCCCCCCCTTTCTCACCTATGTTTGACACCCTCCTATTAAAACAGAAGGATTTCAAAAATAAAAACATCTACTAACTATTTCTTTTTAGAAAGATATTTTTGTTCTAAATTAAATTAAATTAAGACGGTATACACAGTTCATTCATGATTATAGGTTGTTGTTGTCTTGATAATTTACCTCTTTTACGCACAGACCACCGTTTTTCAAGGGTAATTTTCTGTGAGCAACTTTGCGGTGATATCTAAAACAGTACATTGGGGGTATAAGAATCAAAACTCAAGTTTTTCTTATTTTGTAAATGTTCATTTTTAAGCTATTTTACAGGTTGAGAAAAAAAGAATAAAATTTACAATTTTATTTGTAAAAATTTAATATTGTAAAAGGTCAACACATCAAATTTTTATTCAACATACACTCAGGTCCAGTAAATAACTACTCTCTATTTTTTTTAAGCGATACTGGAAAAATTTTGACAAAAAAACATTTTGTTTGCGCTCTTATAACTTTTGAACGCGCCGCGATCAATATGCAAATATCATACGTTATGGTCCTTGAATCTTGAATCTTGAATCCTTGTACTTTTGGCTACCTCCTGAAAAAAATTTTTTTTTAAAATTTTTGGGGGTTAGCTTCAAAACCCCCAAAATTTACGGTCAATTTTTTTCGGCCAAATTTCTAACTTTTTACCATATGGATATGGGTCCTTACGTCTGAAAATGTTTGTGCAGATTGATTGTAAAAATAAGCGTAAAAATAGTAACCAATGAGTGAATAGAGTTGAAAATTGAATTTTTGAGATCAGCGTGTCGAAAGCTTTAATATGAGTATAAACAAGACGGTATTATAATAAATATATAAAAATGAACCCCTAAAAAATTTTGAGGGTACATTGTGGATTGTAAAAATGGTAACCATTGAGTGTGAATCGAGTTTAAAATAATATTTTGACATCAGCGCGTCAAGAGCTTTGATATGAGTACAAACATGACGGTAGGGTAGAGCATTTAATTTCGGCACTTTTTTGTTTTTCCAATGTAACTTTTCACTGTATGGCCCGATTTTCATGTTTAAAAGCTCATTTTGAAGCTTTGACCATACTGCGTTGCGCCATAAAAGTTTCACTGTACGAAAGTTGTTTTTTTACTTAATTAAATCAGTTTTTAAAAAAAAACGGAAAATTGCTGAAATTAAATGTTGCATTTAATTTCGGCACTTTACAAACAATCGATTGTTTCTCAGTCAAAAAATTATTTTCAAAAATTTAAAAACCTATCATTATCTCCAGACAGTTTTCTTTAATTTAAGCTTCTACTTGTTGTTCAACGTGTAACTAGCAAAAAGTTACAGCTAAAATGCGAAATGGTATCAAAATAAGCAAAATTTGGGAAAAAAGTGCATTTAATTTCGGCACTTTTTAAAAGGACCCCCTTAACCGAGTTTAAGTGCAGTACTATGACCCCTACACATTTAAACGTCTTTTAACTATTTACAACTACAATTTAACACCCGACTACTTAATTTAACCCGTTTTTACCTACAGCAATATGTGTGCCGAAATTACACGATTTTATTTAATAACGATTGCTCACCACAGACGCAACGTAGAACCACGGGGAGTAAAAATTCTGAAAATAGACTAAATTTTACCAGGACAGTTTAATTTTTAAACCAATTTATTGCGTAATCATGAAATGCCCATGTTCTAAAAACGAGTAACAATTTTATTTTTTATAAATCACACAATTTCACATGAAAATATCACAACATAACAAATAAAAAACTCACGACTGTCATCTACATATAATTATCTCTCATTTGAGCTATCAAACGTCATATTCCGTTCAGGATTACCAAAGATATAGTCCAAAATCAAAAATGCCCAATTGGGAAAAGTGCCGAAATTAAATGCACTACCCTATTATAATAAAATCACCTTTTAAGAATTTTAGGGGTACATTGATGGGTGCAAAATTGGGTAAACACTAAAGAAAATTTAAAAAAACACTACATATTTTTAAAAGCAGTGCGTCGAGAGATTTCAAATGAGTATAAACACGTCACTTTAAATAAAAAAATGGCAAAATTTTCATTTTTCAAATTTGGGGGTATAGGTATGTAACCGGGTAACCATAAAAAATTTTAGTCTAAAATTAATTATTTGAAATCAGCACGCATAGAGCTTTCAAACGAATATAAACACGGCTTATAAATAATAAAAACAAAAAATCACCCCTTACTAACTTTGGGGGTACAAATGGGTCTGTATTTTGGTTACCCGATTTTTTAAAGCAATTTTTAATAATTTTTTAAATCAGCACGCCGAGAGCTTTAAAATGATATATTACTCGCCTATGTAGAGGCGCTGTGTCAAAAGTTTTATTTTTAGGGGTCAGCCATTTAGGGCATCAAAATTTTTTTGGGACTATCACCAAAATGTAGAGCTTAAAATTCCGCTAAATCCCCCAGGTCTCAAACCTGTGGCTCAAACAGTTTTTGAGCATGATGCCAAAATATGAGCAATGTGTCCCCCATACAAAGGTTTTTAGCAAAAATTGTAAAATTGGCCCATTTTAACCTCTTGGGGTACCCGACCCAGGTAGGTTACACCTAACAAATTATATTATATTTTTGAGCTCAGGAAAGTATAGGCAATCTGCACAAAAATTTTCAGACGTAAGGACCTATATGCTAAAAAGTTGAAAATTTGGCTAAAAAAATTAACCGTAAATCAGACCTGTGCACGGTCTGGAAATGCCCCCCGTTTTATTGGAGGATTTGCCCCCTTCCGCCAAAAAATGAAAAAGTACCCTAAAATTATGACGCCATTTTTGACCTATGATAACACCATCATCGCAATTTTTTGCAGTTTTTAGCCTATTTCAATGTATTTTAAGCCATTTCAGACTATTTTTACCTTATTTTCGCTTTTCTGTCCTTTTTTCTCTTTTCCCTTCTTTTTTCTCCTTTCTTTCTCTTTTTTTTCTTTCCTCCCTGCTGGCCCCCCCTTTCAAAAAAGTTGCTCCCCCCGCGTAAACCCCGAGGGGGCAGTACACAGGTCTTTTAAATTTCGTGGGTTTTGGAGCTAACCCTCCAAAATTTTTGAAAAAAATTTTTTAGGAGGTAGCCAAAAGTACAAGGACCTTAACGCGAGATATTTGCATAATGATCACGGCGCGTTCAAAAGTTATAAGAGCGCAAACAAAAATGTTTTTGTCAAAATTTTTCCAGTATATCGCTAAAAAACAGAGAGTAAGAGTCCTGATTGGCAAGGTAGTTGCTATATTTATGTTGAAGCTGGCACGGTACGCCCTCACTTTATAATGGGATGAGCCTTGTGCCTATCAGTCTCAAGCGTTCCTATAATAGCGGGTTGTGATGACCTAACACTAGAAGCAGGGTAAGGCAAAGGCAGGCTCTTTTTGGATACAGAAAAAAAATTACTCATACCGAAATATTATTACCTTTTTTTTGGTATTATATATTTTAAAAGTTTATTAGCTAGTTGTATTATTTTTGCTTCACTTTTTCAAGAGTTTCTTAAATTTTAATATATCTGTTAGAAACAATGGACATGTCGAGTACCCGACGGTTTTGTAAATACGGCTCATAAGTTAATTACCCATAACAAAATATTCCATTTGAATACATACAACCAAAAATTACCGTAAGCTTTGTTCTTTGGCGAAATTTTTACCGCAGTCTTTGCAAGACACTGTAGAAGGGGCCGTAAAACTCGTGGTCGGAAACAAAGCATCGTAAAATTCCATTATTTTCAAAAAACAACAAAATCTTAAAAAATAAAGTTTTCAAAAAAATTTTAACCAGTTCACAAAGCACTTAATTTAGACTAGTTTAAAATTAAAATTTCGAACGTACTATGTAACAAACAAAAATGCTACAAGTGTATAAAAAATATATACATAGATGAACAAGGGGGTTAGGGTGGGGCCCACCCATAGGTGGGCAGGGGGGGGGGGGGTTGGGGGGGGGGGGGTTATACCCCCCCAAAATTTGGGGGTTTGCTGACCCCCCCCCGTAAATTTGGGGTAGTCGGGGACACCCCCCCAAATTCGCCTCCCAAAGAAAAATTTTTAAGTGTTATAAAAGGACTAAAAAATTTTTCCGCGCTTCGCGCGGAGTGTTTATTACCTTATTTCCCCGTTCATTACCTTTTATTACCTTTAAATTCCCCCGCTACGCGGGCAGTTTAAATTTCCCCGCTACGCGGGCAGTTTAAATTGGCAATTTATCTTAGTTTTTCAATTGCAAATCGATTATCCCATTCAGTAGTTAAGGCAAACATGTTTAATAAAACTACTATAAACACTATTATCCTTTTTTTAAGGTTTTAAACACATGTTATAAATGTATAGTATAGCTATAAAAAACCTTAAATTTTGTAATTAGTATCATTTGGAATTAAAATTTTTAGTGTATTTTAGCGCCTCAAATTATAAATTTTCTCCTCCGGGGGGCATTGTTCCTCCCGAACCCCCCTGCCCTGACTGAATTTTTAAGATCACAAAAAATTATGTAGAAATTAGGTAAAAAAACAAAAGTAAAATGTATGTTCACGCGATCACCAGGAGACGATTTTTAAGCCGTTTTTAGTATATATTTTTAAAAATTTTCGCCTCCGGCGGCTGGGGGAACACCCCCCTAACCCCCCGGTCAACGCTTCGCGTCGGCTGGCGCCGCTACGCGGCGCAGGCGGCGGCGCTTCGCGCCGCTTTGACAACACTTTCCCCCCCCCAGACCAACGCCCCTGAAATGAAATCCTGACTGCGCCACTGCACATTATTATTAAAAAAATTAAAAAAATAAAATTTATAGGGTTGCAATAAGGTCTTATTTTAATTTTACACAGTTTTAGAAGCATTTATAAGCTTGTTTTACGTTTTTTTAGGCGTTTTAAGCTCATTTTAAGGCAGCAAGGAAATATTGGGTAAACCCCCCTCAAAATTTGGGTCTTGCTGGACACCTCCCCTAAAATTTGACCCCCCCCCCCAAAAATCCGAGAGGCTGCCCACCTATGGGCCCACCCCCACTCTAGCCTCGAAATTTTGGGGCCCCTCCTAGAAAAAAAATCCAGGCCCCCCCCCCATTTTCGAATTTTTCACCCCTGACCCGCCTCTAGATTTTGAAATCTGACCCTCCCACCCCCCTCTTGAGAAAATTTTATGTACTTTTTTATGCTAAATTTTGTTTAAAAAACGAGAATTTTTAACACAAATTCATGTTTTTACACTCTTTTTATACCAGAATATCGCTTTTGATTCAATAAAACGTAGTATTATCTTATAAAAAAACTATTATTAAACTTTTAATGGTTTAAAAGTATTTTGCTTCGGACATTGGGCCCCACCTGAACCCCTCTAGGTTTCAAAATCTTCCATCCCGGGTCGACCCCCACCCCAGAAACATAGGTGGGTAGACTCCCGGATTTGGGGGAGTATACCCGACCGACCCCCGAAATTTAGGGGCGGGGTGTTCCAAAATTTTTTTTGAAGTTATACCCCATTTTTAGTACTGGGACCCTCCAAATTTTAGGAGGGTGTCGGGGTACACCCAAATTTAGGGGGGTGTCGACTACAATCGGGATTTTGGGGGAAGGTAGAACCCCCCCTGCCCACCTATGCCTAGAAAGCTAGGGGGATTCGATCCCCAGGACCCCCCTCTAGATTTTGAAATGTCATTTACCCAGGATAAACACCCCCTTAGCTTTGGTGACCGTGTTCATCTATGAATATAAATATTACTTGTTAATGTAACACAAAATGTTTAAGAAATTAAAAAAATAGAGCCTGATAACTTTACAGGATGTCTGTAATATTTTTAAAACGTAAAAGAATGTTCAAAAAATTTTTATATTATTTTGTAACATAAACCAAAAGGAAAGTATCCAATTATTAAAAACTATTAAAACAATAATTTTACCTTAGGAACTGTTTGGAGAATTATAACAACATTATAAACAAAAATCATTGATTCATTACCATGATTAACAGCATAAAACATAACGAACTTATTTTCTTATTTTAGAAACCTAATTTTATCCTTAATCAAAAAATTTAAAAAAATAAAGATTTAAATCAATTATTTTATTTCAAAATATGATATTGTATTACCAGAATAAATTTTTTAGAGCAGTTTTAGTAACGAATGAAAAAAATTAGATTATTTTGAAAGAGATATTAACAAAAGAATTACAATGTCATAATCTTTTCAATTTTTAAAAAGATTTAATTTAGTTCGGTTATTCCAAATGACTAGATTAAAAAAATCGCTATTCCATCAGACCATATTATATAAAAATTTTTATATCAGACGAGTTTTTAAAAAGTCGATCCAAAAATCGTAACTGATTCGTTCCAGCTGGACATTTTATTGCTTCATTACATAACTGACCTGCCATGCTTTTTTCAGTTTCTTCAGCTTTTCAGTCAACATAGCCCTTCCGATTTCAGGTGACCTCGAATTCATTAGTCATAGAAGTCTTTAATTTCATTTTATTTCATTTTTCACGTTTCTTTCACAATACTTTCACAAAATTTCAATTTAAACTTCCAATTATTTCGTCGCAAATCGTCCAAAACGCCGGCGCTTGCTCAAAGTCCAATAAAGCTCCACAGCGCCCCGCTCAGTCGGTTTAGAACGCCGCTAAATAGTCCGAACTCGCTCCGACCGGTCGACCCCGCCACTGATTGCGTTTTATTTAGGAGCTCTGGAGACTCCGACCTCAGAAAAGCGTCCACCTGCGCCCTCCTCTCGCCCAGTCGTGTCCACTGTTCCGCCGTAAGGAAAAGGCGGATGTCGTTCTTGAGGTCCAGGGCGGAGAGGGGGTGCTCTTTGGGCTGACAGTCCCGATAGACGTGGCCCGATTCTCCGGTCAGAGCCGGCTCAGTGGCCGCGTAAAGGACCGAACGGGCCGCCTGAGTGGGTGTCTGGAAAGTGATGTAACTCCAAAGACCCATTAGTCCGCGGGAAATTATGTATCTTTTGTACTAAAAATAAAAATAAGCGATAAGGTGAGATGCAATATAGGATAGAGAAACATTATGATGCAAGAAAATATAAGTAAGACAGATCGAGTCACAGTTCGCATAAAATACACGTAACTGTGTCTGTATCTATTTTGCGATCCCGCGAACTTTTCAAGACTAAAAAACATGTGCGCTTTTCTTTAGGTACCTACTGTTGAAACGAAAAAAAAAACAACTCACCGTCATGTGTCGCTCAAGGTTTGTTCGGGTCGGGCCGGGGTTGACGGAGTTCACCGTCACGTCAGAAACCTGAAGGCGCCGCAGCCGTCTATTCAGTTCCACGGTGAGCATATCCAGGGCCAGTTTGGACTGGACGTAGGCCCGGTCTTTGTCGTACTCCCCCTCCCAGTTCAGATCCGGAAAGTTGACGGAGGCCTCGTCCTTGAGAGCTGCTGGGGCGGCCAGGTTCACCACTCGAAACTCACCACCGCGCTTCTGAAACGATAGGAAGCATTTTAAAAAAATTGCTGCAACTGTTAACAATCAAACGAAATAACAAAAATTTAGCAAAATAGCAAAAACAATATTTCAATTCTGTATGTATATAGAATACTTCATACCTACATTTACATTATTATGACTTTCTTAAATTCTTTCCTGGTCAAAATATAACCGCTTTACTGTTTTTAGTTCAAGAAAGAATATATAACACAAGAGAATGTCCGACTGTACACTAAATTTTTGACCAAAATTTTGCGAGAAAAGTCGCACTTTCGAATTTGTGTGCGACTTTTCTCGCAAAAATCCGCCATTTTCTGCAAGTTTTCCCGCGCTGCGATTTTTTACACAGTCTTAGTTTTCTCGCAGTGGGGACTGCGACTTCTTTCGCACTCTATCTCTATGCTGCTTTATTCAAACTGCGATTATTTTCGCAGTGCAAGTCTATCTGCACAACAAAAAAATAAATAAAAACAAAGCGGAGCGAAAACTTTGTGTTTAAATGAGTAAAATTCGTTTTTTTGACGTTAAGATTTAAAAACTTTTTGTTGTAATGAAATGAAGTAACTTTGTAATGTTTTAAAATTAAATAAAACAAGTTTTGAAGTGCTTTACTCCATTGAAAATGACTACCAGCGTCTGTATTTTTTTGTTGGGCGGCCAGGCTCGCAGTGCGAAAATAATCGCACTGCGAATAAAGCAGCATAGAGTGCGAAAGAAGTCGCAGTCCCCACTACGAGAAAACTAACACTGTGTTAAAAATCGCAGCGCGGAAAAACTAGCAGAAAATGGCGGATTTTTGCGAAAAAAGTCGCACACGAATTCAAAAGTGCGACTTTTCTCGCAAAATTTTGGTCAAATATTTAGTGTACAGTCGGACATTCTCTTGTGTTATATATTCTTGGTTGAAGCAAAACAATTAATTTTAACAAGATGGACAAGTTGGTTGGATTTGAAAATGGTATAAGCTATTGCTACCGACCCATTTACCATCTTCCTTTAGACAGACGCAGATCAATTTTTCTCCAAAAATAGCAAAAAATATGGGAGAATTTACTGGTTTGGTGGAACTTGCGCGGATTGATTTTCCATCACGCACGTGTCGGTTTAAAAAAATCTCGCTCAAACACTATATAATACACTCAATACACTGAAAAACTAACAGTAATAAAGACTAAAAAAAACTCACCAACATGGGGTCCAGCAAGAGCATGGTCAGCAGGAAATGGCCGAGGTAGTTGACACCGAATGCGGTCTCGAATCCGTCGGCGGTCACGGTGCGGACGTATTTTTTGGTGTCCGGGTCCTTACGACAGGGCGGGTGGAGAACGGCGGCGTTGTTGACCAGGCAGTAAAGATTGGGCCCTTCCTCCTTCCAACCGTGGGCGTAGACGGGGGATTTGCCTTGCTTTTACTTACGGGTTTTATTGATAACTGCAATGCAATTAATGATTACCTTCGCGGGTTGCGCCATAGGTGAGCACCCTCCTGGTCGTCCTGGATTGTGGGATGGGCGTGTGGCTCGGTAAGACCGTCGGATACCCCATTTTTAGCGTTTTTGCTACTGAGAAGCGATGTGGCGCAGGTTTGAAATTTTTGTAGGAGGGTGTATAACTCTTTTTTTTCTTTTTGATGAGTATTTAAATAGGTTTTTACTGGTTACTTCTACAGACTACGACTCAAAAATTACTTTGTTTGCGCGTGCACCTAAATTCTACTATGTAGCCAAGAACATAAACTCTAAAAAACATCGAAAACACTACTTCTTGCAAAAATGAGTTGGTTTTTTGGGTTTTTTGTTATCCACCGTTGTATGATCGATCTACTAGGAGAGAACTCAGATTTAGCAAAAACAACGAAAAAAGCCTTTTTTTTCTAAATAACATTCAAATTCCCATTCTAGTCAGGAAAATTCTTGCAGCTGTATTCAAGAATGTGAATTAAAAATTGCGTATATTTAAAAGCCTATTTGTATTGGTTTCCACAATAAACACCACATTAGAGTATTTTATTTTGTTAAAGTTTTACACGTAGCCAATAAGCAGTCCGAATTGATTTACTCGATCACCAAAACAATAAAAATATCACTGGGGTCTTATAATGCCTTCCATGCCCTCGCCCGTGCCGTTAGAGTCTGTTTGGGGAACTGGGTGAGCCTTTTGGTTTTTAAAACGCCACAAGCATTATCTTAGGGTGTTTTAATTGATTAAAATTTAAGAATAGAAGCAGTTCCAATTAACTTAGTTTACTCCCTTAAAATGATGTAATTATCATACGCTCCTGCCTACGCCATTGCCTTTAGCATCCGTTTGGCGAACTGTGTGACGCTGTACAAACTGGACAGGTCGCACTCCCTACAGACGATCCGTTTGTTCTGCGTGTTGAGGACGATCTTTCGCCGCTCGTTCCGGCAGGCTTCCATGTCTCTGCAAATATTATCGTGTCTCTGCAATTATCTTGTAAAACCTCGCATTATAATGTGAAATTTCTGCACCACTATGCAAGCCTCAATTAAAGACATTAAACCAAAGATTTTGTATGGAATAAAACTAAACCTATCCTACCTGCAAGCCATTATGACGCGAGCTTTCTTTTCCGCCAGGGCGGCGGCGGTGGCGTGGCCGATTCCCGATGTGGCTCCAGTCACGATGAATGTTTTCCCGGCAACATCGTCCGGAACTTCGTACTGGGACTATAAGTAACCACCATTTTAAATGTTTAGACATCGCACACACATAGTTGGAGCAGAGGATTTTTGAAAAACCGGGCCCACCAGACGGATAGGACAAATTATATTATTTATAATAATACTTTTATTTTTTAATAGGGGGAGTTTTCTGGAGAAACTTTTTTATCCAAAAATCTTTTTAGTTAGTGAACGGTAAAATCACGGGGCAAATCTGGCAAAGCACATGATAGTGTGGTTGGGGGGATTAAAAACGTTTATAGCGGTAGCATTAGTGCATTACTGAAAATCAATTGTTGAAACTCATAAAAATTATGAAAATTTTGCATGTGAGTTTACTGTTTAACAACCCCTACCCGGCTACCCCTACCCAAATTCTGAAAAGATAGGTTTAACCATACATGGGCAAGTTGGTACGGAGTGCGGGGGGAGGGGTTCAATCCGGATATAGTGGAGGGGTGGTAAAAAATCCGAAGAATGCATTTTACTCAAATATCTTTATTTTTCTGGAGTGCATTTTACCCATATCGTTTTTGATTTTATAGGAAAAATAGGTAAAGAAGGCTAATTTTAGGTCATAAAGTCTATTTTATTGCCGTTGTGATCTTTTTATTGCATAAAAAAAATCATTTTGACCTTAAAACTCAAGTTTTGAGGCAATTAGAAGTTTTTTTAAAGACATTTTTGTAAAATTAGGGCAAGAGTGTTACTTACCAATCTTTCCCCCCTTTTCAGAGTGGGGGGGAGTGGTGGTTAAAATTGCTTCCCAAAATTTTTTTCTCGGGCGGGGGGTGAATCCCTTCAACCCACTACAACCTCCTATACTCATGTATGGGTTTACTTTTAACCCCTATCTCACAACTAACTGATAGCGGTTAAATAACTCCCATTTTAACTTAGAAAAAGCGGAAAATGGTCTTTAAAACGACATTTAACAAACTTCAAACTGAAGTGTTATGGTTAAATCAAGCGGTTTCAAGCATTAAAAAACTTTAAAATGCCATTAAAACTGCTTGGTGACCTAAAATTATGGATTTTTTAAAAATTGAAATCTGATATGACTAAAATGCATGCATTCTACGAAAAAATAACGCCGACAAAAGCTCTACCTTGGATTTTAAACCCCACTTTTCTAAATCGAAATCCAACTTTTTCTCACTCCGGACCAACTTGCCTATGTATGATAAAAATCATATCAATGTTTTTTTTTAATCTCGAAAATTTAAACTACATGGAGGGAGGGTTCTAGTTAATTGGTTCATGTTGAATAATAAAAGCCTTCAAATACTAAATGGCTCTATCACTTAAGTCTCTTTAATTTTGTGGAAAGGTATGTTACTGCGGTATTACGCAGCCTTTGTCATAAAAATCATTAAAGACACCATTTTTCGTTTTTCTTTAGTAATACTTAAACAACACACGCTTAGTCCTTACCAGACTTTCTGATGAACTCCGATGGATACCACAGTTACATTATCCGTTTTTGACAGAAATGTCACTTGTTTTTTTATTATAGACATTGGGTTTAAAACCCTCCTGTGAATTTACGAAAGATGAATTCCACGGTAAACTTTAGACGAGGACGATCAAATTTTAGCAAGAGTACACCAATTTTGAGAACACAACCCTTCATCATATTCCCTGAGAAAATACTTCTACATTATACGCAAAAAACTTTGCACAGAAAAAACAGTCGTATAATGTTTACCTGGAAATTCCGATGCTACGTTTAAGATAAAACAAAGCATAAAATATTATAAAAACCTACTTTCCCAGTCAAATAGTTCCTAAGAAGAATAGTGCCCCCACCACCGGCGCCTATCAGTGAGAAAAAAATTGCCGGTTTACTGGTCAGTATTCCTAGAAGTCGCTCCATTTTGTTTTTTTTTTTCTGTAAAAACTTTTAAGACATTATAGAAGGATAAAAACACGTACACACGCAAAAATCTGAAATTAATTTTTTCGTATGAGATTGGAACCCCTCATTTCTACAGTTTTAATTAAGTAATGCTTAGATTACGCATTGAAGCGAAGCGCCTTTGTAGCTTTACAACAACTTAATATATAAAACGAGTAGACTAATCTTGTGTAAATGTGCGTGTGTTTAACAGTTTTTTATAATTGACTATTTTTTAGAGCTAAATTGGTTATGGATGACTAAACCCATTTGACCGCCTAAAACGCTAGATCAACGCTGCTGTTAGTATAGGGTTACAAACATAGGTGGGCAGGGCCTCCCGGATTTTTTTTTTGGGGGGGGGGTACCCGACCCCCCCGAAATTATACCTCAAATACCTTATTTTTATTGTTTTTAGTACTGGGACCCCCAAATTTTAGGGTGGGGGTGTCCGGGGCATTCCCAAATTTTAAAGGGAGGGGGTGTCGGCTATGTTTGGGATTTTTGAGGGAGGGGGTATAACCCTCCCTGCCCACCTATGGTTTTTACAATTGATAGCCCCACCCTCCATAAAGGATTGATAGAGAGCTGATGTGCATTTTATATACCTACTCTCTTTGCTGGAATTTTTTAAAATATGTTAACGACCTATTTCACATCAGACACCTGCGCATGATTGAACATTTTACAGCAGGACTTCCTTTTGCCACAACAATTTTGATATTTGATTTGAGATTAAAATTTTGATATAATTGGATTTTAAAATAAGTTTGATAATAGTCAATAGATTTACTATGTTTTAATAGTAAATATTAAAGCTCATGCTTGAGAATTGTGAATTGAGCTGTTTTACTATTTTTTAAAATGTAAAACAAAATATTTTTACAATTCCAGCCTAGCGAAAACAAACGCTTGCATTACACCAATCAAACGAAAATAATAACAGTATTTATTTCTTTCAAAAGTTGAAAATCAAAACAGCTTTTAAATATCAAAGATAAAACTTGTTCGCTGCAAAAAATACAAAACAATTTTCAGCACATTATTAAGAATAATAAAACATGCGATAACAACAAATTGTATTAAAATCTTGAAAAGTAAAAAATAATAGTGATAGACGGAGCTACGAAACTGGAATTTCCAAAAATACGGAGCGGGAACCGGAATTCCAAATTTTCCCCGGAATTTCCGGAACTGCCTATTAAACTGCGAAACCCCTGGAACCGGAATCAGAACTGGAATTGAGATTTTTCAAAAATCCGGAACGGAAACCGGATTTCTCAATTTTCCTCGGAACATTCGGAACCGAAACTGCCGATCACTAAAAACAATGTTAAATTACTTATTTCGCCGTTTTATAGGTTCACCGCTACAAACGGCATTATTTAAAAGATTAATATTTTGTGGGTGTATAACCATACATGGGCAAGCTGGTCCGGAGTGGGTTAAACCCCAAATCGGGGGGGGGGGGTTAAAATCCGAGAAACGCAAAATACCCATATTGTTTTTTTTCTGGAGTGCATTTACCCATATCGTTTTTCGATTTTGAAGAAAAAATAGGTAAAAAACGCTAATTTTAGGTCAAAAAGCCCTTTTTATTGCATTTTTGAGCTTTTTATTGCTTAAACCATTCATTTTTACCTCAAAACTTAAGTTTGGAGGCAGTTAGAATTCATTTTAAAGACATTTTTTTTCTTCATTTTTCCAAAATTGGGGGGGTTAACTTTTTCTCCCCCCCCACTTCTGAGTGGGGGGAGTTAAATCCCCCTTCTCAGAATTTGGGGGGTTAACCCCCCCAGCCCCCCCCCCGTGCCCATGTATGTATATAACTCACAGTTAGTGGTTTTAAAATATTTAATAGCTATATGGAATAAACCAACCATGCATTAAAGTAAACTATATAAAATTAATTAAAAATTTAAATTTTGTATTATTATGTAATAATAATACAGATTATGATAAATAAATAATATAATTATGTTATGGTTTGTGAAATATGATATTTCAGTGTTAAGGTTTAAAATGTTAAAGCTAAGTGCATTAAAAAAACTTTAAATTACGTCTCGTTTTCTTTTAAATGTTGAACTACTAATAAGAATATTGTTTTATCACAATATAACATTTTTACTATTTAACAAAATTATTTATAATACAATTTTTACTACAAAAATTAACATGAACACAGCCTACCTAAACTACAAGCAACAGATTTTATATCAGCTAAATAACAAAAATAACAATTTTTTAAGATGTGACTAAATAACACTATAACAAGAACATACATGGGCAAGTTGGTCCGGAGTCGGGGGGGGGGGTAAACCTCAAATTAGGAGGGGGGGAGGGGTTAAAATCCGAGAAACGCAAAATACCCATATCGTTTTTTTTTCTGGAGTGCATTTTACCCATATCGTTTTTCGATTTTGAAGGAAAAATAGGTAAAAAACGCTATTTTTAGGTCAAAAAGCCCTTTTTATTGCATTTTTGAGCTTTTTTTGTTTAAAACATTCATTTTGACTTCAAAACTTAAGTTTGAAGGCAGTTAGAAGTCATTTTAAAGACATTTTTTTCTTCATTTTTCCAAAATTGGGGGGTTACCTTTTTCTCCCCCCCCCCACTTCTGAGTGGGAGGGGGGGGGTTAAACCCCTCATCTCAGAATTTGGGGGGTTAACCCCCCAGCCCCCCGTGCCCATGTATGAACAAGAGTATGTTTTTGTGCTGAATACTGCTGTTTTTTTTTCAAAACAAAAAATGGTTTTATTTTTTCTGGTAGCTAAATTTTGAACTTCAAAAATCCACCAACGAGAAAAAAAAATTATCATCAAAACACTGTTATACATCCTTGTTGTTGCCTGATATGCGATCTAATCGTATAACCAGAAAATTTTATACAGGTATAACTTCTAAAAATTGTATTTTTAGCATTTTAATAATGTGATTTTAAAAAATTGAAGATGACCCGGGTGCTTACTAGGGATGCAGAACCGTGTACGGTCTGAAAATGACCCCCGGAAAATTATCGACTGTGCCGTCTGCCCTACCGCCGTTTGATTGCCCCCCGTTCAAAAATGAAAAAGTGCCCAAAAATTATGGCAACATTTTTAGCTTATTTAGACGTTTTATCGCGAAATTTTCGCAGTTTTAAGTCTATTTTATTGCATTTCAAGCGAATTAAGACTTATTTTTACTTAAATTTCGCTTCTTTTGTCCTTTTCTTTTTTTCTCTTTCCTTTCCGTTTTATAGCTTTCCCCGTTTCAAAAGAATGGTCCACACGTGTCTTCCCTCGTTTTGGAATTGCCCATTCCCCAATAAAGCCACGGGAGGGGAAGAGTGCATTGGTCTGGGCTGGGGATGTCCGGGATATGCTGAACTTCCACATTTACGGACATCCACATTATTTACTTTGGAAATTCACATCCGCGGATATTTAAATTTACATTGAGGGATTTTTTACTGCTTAATCTAATGATTGCCTTCATCCAATATTAATACAATGAGATTTCTGCACTCCCCTCTCCCAATTAATGTTTTAAGGTCTAAATTTGTTTTTGAGTGTTTTAGCATTAAAGCATTAGTGTTTTGAGTGTGTTAGCATCAAACATGTCAAAAATTCAATAAAAACCGCTTTAAAATAAAATTAGCGTTGGTTTAACTCGATTTTTGTTGAAAATTGAAAAACAATACAGGTAAGTAAAATAACTCCAAAAATAAAAGCAATATGATAAAAATGCATTAAATAGAATTCAAAATCCGCATAAGCGAATTTCTTTTTTCCAAAATCCGGTTCCGTGGATTTAAAAAAATCACGGATTCGAGCCGAGCACGTGTCTAACTATTTTTCCTTTCAAAGGTGTTAGTTAAATTATTTCACTTTTGATTGTCAGGAACAGTTATCCTCTCTGCACACCTATCATATACTGCACCCACAAAAACTTAAACGCCCAAATCCACTTCTACCGGTGCTCTTAGAACCTCTCCTTCGATAATCTCCGCGGCTGCTGGTGAAATGTGATGTTCCTCGTCTCGCTCCGCTTGCGTTGCTGGTGAAATTTGACGATCTTGATCGTCCAGCAGTTCTTCCGACTCTCGCCGTTTTTTGTCCTTTTTTCGTGGTCGTCTTTTATTGTCGTCCTCTTTTCCCTGCGATTCTACATTTTCCCGCTTCTTGTCCTTATCTTTTTTTTCTTTGTTTCGTCGCCTCCTTTCACTGTTCCGTTTTTCTTCCGGTGATTTAGAGTTCTGTCGCTTTCTGTCCCTTTCATTTTCTTCTTTGCTTCTTTTTTGCCTTTCGCTATCTTTGCGCTCTTTTGATTGTTCTGAGGATCGTTTAACTGTCTTCTCTTCGCTGTTACCCGTTTTTTCGCGCTTGTCATTCAGCTCCTCTCGAAAATGTCGCTCTTTTCGGTTTGAAGATCCTAAAATATGAAATTTTAGGTAGAAACGGAATCGTCACGGATTTTTTTCAAAAGGGGAGAAATATAATAGTCGGAAAAAAGTTTAAGTACTAAATTTAGATTTAAACGAAAGAAAATAAGAATTATGAGGAGTCGTCAAAAAATTAAATAAATTAGAGTCTAAAACAAAAAAAGCGACTCAGGTTTAGATGTTTAGATATAGGATTTAGTGATTTTAAACTTTTTGCTCAAAGTTGCCCATTATCAGCTCAAGTTCATCCAATTTAGTTCCATAGGAAAATGGAAATATAAACCACAATATTTTAAAGTTTAATATTTTAATGGAAATATATTTGGGTCTTATTAATCGTTGTTTTTTTTTGGTATAACTGAAAATCTGAAAACACAATCAGGCCAGAAAATGAAGTTTTATGTTTTTTCTATTAGTATGTGTATTGTATTTTTGTAGTCTTTATCATTGAAATGCTATGTAAATATATAGTTTACGATATACTTTTATTCCTATCTCTATCGGTGCTTTTTCTCCTTAATCTCTCTGGTGATTCTGAGTGCTTATCTCTTTTTTCTGGTCTGGGATTGCCAGATTCCCCGTCGGAACTAGATTTTCCCGCTTCTTCTTCCCATTTTGACCTCAACAATTGTCGTTTCTCTTCCGCTTTCATTAATTCGTCTGAAATAATTATTACGATGTGTTATAAAGAAACGGATAATTTCTCAGTCAGGATTTATATGCAATTTTTTTATTTAGATTCCACGTTTCAGTTCCATAAATTATGATAATATTCAATTAAATATAAGAAATCTTTCATACATACAACTACAAGTAGTTTTGTTTTTAATACACTACACCTTTGCAAAAAATAAATTACATAAAAAAATATTGTGTTCATCGTAAAAGTATATACACACGTCAAACCAATAGAAAATTTTGTTTTTGTAGCAGATAAACTATTGTAGGACAAGCGACAAGAGTAGGAAGGGAGGGGATATATCCGCACAGTGCACAGCTCTGAAGCTATACAAAATTGCATTTTATACCTAATGTTTTAGTCTTGGCCAATTCTCTTCTCCAGTGAGGAGGGGTGACACTTCCACTACGATCGCTGTCTGAGGATGGCGTTCGGTACCTGAAAGTAGTTTTCAATAACACTAACACATTATATCATTCACCTTTACGACCATAGAGACGAAAGTCACACATAGACAAACACAAAAGTCGCAAAATATATGCAAATTTTATTCAAAATTTTGTTTTACTTTCTTTAATTATATTACTCGAACTTACATTGTATTTTTATTCACAGATTTATCGCATTCATAGATGAACAAGGGGGAGTAGGGTGGGGTCCACCCCCCTAGCCTAGAATTTTTGCCCCCCCCCCCAGAAAAAATCCAAGGGCCCCTTCTCCCCCAAAATTTTCGAATTTTTTACCCCTGACATCCCTCCAGATTTTGAAATCTGACCCCCTCTCGAAAAAATTTTAAGTACTTTTTTATACTAAATTTTATTCCAAAAACGTGAATTTTTAACACAGATTCATGTACACCCTTTTTATACCTCAATATCGTTTTTTATTCAATAAAAAGTAGTATTATCTTATAAAAAACTATTATTAAACCTTTAATGGTTTAAAAGTATTTTGCTTCGGAAATTGAACCCCACCTGACCCCCCAGGTTTAAAATGTTCCACCTCGGGTCGACCCACCTCTCGGAAGCTAGGGGAATTCGACCCCCCCATAGATTTTGAAATGTCATTTACCCGGGGTAAACAAACACCCCCCTCCCCTAGCTTTTTAACCGTGTTCATCTATGATCCCAATTAGTGCAGAAACGCTTTTTTTGGGCCAAGATTGAGTATGATATCTTCGAATACAGTAACGTTAACACACTAACAGTATTTTAGACCGCTATTTAAGCTGCCGGATTAGTAAGAAAACGATAGAGAAAAAGGATGAACGGCATTGACAGTCAGGTTTGAGACACTTTTTGACACATGGTTCGTTTAGGAAAACAAACCATCAAAAGATATTAAAAGCAAGTATCCTCCGAGCTTTTTTGGCGTGCCATTGAGCCACAAGGACCGTGCTGATCTTCGGGCAGCACCCAACGGGCCTACGGGTACCACCTGGTTGCTGGATCTTTTCTCTGATAGAAATGAGTCCAGCTTGGCATGGCTAGAAAAAGGTTGTTGTACGTCGGCCACACATTGCAGTTTTCCATCTAGCAAACCAGTGAACAAATACAGCTCTATTGTGTGTGGAGTTTGTAACACTGGCCTTTTAGGAACACCTATACTGCCCATGTACGACGTTAAATAGTAAGATCAATATAACGCGACTTAAAAAATTCTTTAGACGAAGACCTCGGAATGAGTGAACACTGCATGCAGTGAACACTCTAGGGGTAAAGGTTGCCAACGTTATTAATATTGGACGAAGAGTCTTAACCAGTGGCGTGCCCAGGGGGGGCGGGGGGGGCGGCCGCCCCCCACCCCGAAATCCGGCGAAGCCGGATTTTTTCGTAAGGGGTGGGGGCCCTTACGTTTTTTTAAATTTTGGGAGAGAAAAATTTTTTCTTTAGTATTAATACAGAAACTTTCCTGAAATACAGAAACTTCCTGCCTTCCAAAAGCATATTAATAGTCAAAAAACCAAAATTTTCCCGCTACGCGGATAGTTTAAATTGGCAATTTACCTTAGTTTTTCGATTTCAAATCGATTATCCCGTTCAGTAGTTAAGGCATAGGCATACATGTTTAATAAAACTACTATAAACACGATTATCCTTTTATTAACGTTTAAAGACATGTTTTAAATGTATAGGTATAAAAAACCTTAAAATTTGTAATAAGTATCATCTGGAATTAAAATTTCTATTGTATTTTAGCGCCTTAAATTAAAAATTTTCTCCCTCGGGGCATTCTGCCTCCCGGACCCCCCTGACAAGGGGCTCAGCCCCTTGACCCCGCTGGGGGGCTCTCGCCCCGCATACCCCTCTTCAGGGTTAGTATTTACCCCCCAGACCGCCCCCCACCCCGAAATGAAATCCTGGGCACGCCACTGGTCTCAACCATAGGGGTGAAACTTTTTCGCCCCTCCTTTGCATAATCTACATAGGGAAGATAAGTTTCAGGTTATGCAACAACAACAAAAAACCTTTTTTGGCTAAATGTTGCTTGAGCATAAGTTACTGAGATATTTCCATTTGAAGCTTTTTTATTACATTATTCCTTATACCTACCTTATAGCACCACGGCCGCGCACCTTGTGCCCACTTTTGGTGAAAATGATCCGTCCACTCAGCATTTTCTCTCGATCCGGCGGTCCACGTCCGAACCGACCTCCTCTCCAATTTCTCCCGTCAAACCCTCTGGAATCTCTGAAATCCCTGGAGTCCCGTCTGAATCTATTATCTTCGCCTTTATCACTTCTGCAAATTTAACAAATAGATCACGTTGACAACCTAATTTATATCTTTTACAATTTTCTTTGGAATAAAAAAACTGGCAAGAAACTTTCTTGCGCGGTAACATTAAAATTTTGGACAACATTTTAAGACAATCATTTATAATGTAATGATATAAAATAAATCTGTTATTTCAAACATTTAAACTTTTTTGTTTTCAATTGAAACAAAATATTTTTGCAGTATTTTTCAGTGTTTTTGATATGCATGGAATTTTTTAAGCAACTAAATCACAAGAAAACCCTCAACACGGTAAAAAATAATAAATAGGTGGCTTTACGAAAGTTTAGCTTATTATTAAACAAAATTATAAAATAATTTGGAAATTTGTTAGCACAAAGGTTCGGAATCAGTGTATAGTAAAATTTGACAATTAAGTGTAACTGCTAACTCACAATGACTTGACTTAATTAGTTGCGTTTTTATGAAGATTTATAAATGCCAAAACCTCTCTACGTTAATTTACGTAAATTGCGTAGCAAATCTAATTTTGCTCGTATTTTCCTGTCCTAGAAGCTAAAAGTCTCGTACCTTCTTCTGCCATCCGGTGAGCGTTTCCTCTCTTTTTTCCTGTGCTTTGCCTCCTCTTCTTCGCGTTTTTTCGCTTCTTGCGCTCTTTTTTCCCGCACTTCTTCTGGAGTTTTGGATCTTCTGAGCAAATATCGATTGGCTGGTATGTCAGGGACTTCTTCGGGCTGGACGGCGGACGTAAACGATGTCGTTTCTCCGTTTTCCTTGTCCAGTTCCCCTTCTTCCACGTCGGGGGCCGAAGTCTCTGGTTTCTTGGCAGTCTCTATAATTCCAGGGTCGGGTGTCAGGCGCTTTTTCGACTTTTTCTTGGATTTAACATCCGTTTCCGAGGATGGACTGCTGCTACTGCTGGAACTAGAGGTGGATCGTTTTCGCTTTTTTTTCTTTGTGGATTGCTTGAAAAGGTTTTAGTGTCGACCGAACGAAACAAAAAGGAAAATTTTAAAATTTACATTTAGTGTGACAAACCGAATATGAGAAGCACATAAGGCTAAAAAATATTTACAAAATTAGTTTGTAACTAATACTACCTCGGAATAAAAAAAATCTACAGATAGTTTCTAAGGTGCAGTTTCTTTAAAAAAACGTGTTTGCGGTCATACCTGGCAAGTTGGTCAGAAGTAGGCAGTAGGGATTAAACCTCGATGTAAAGGGGAGGGTGGTCAAAATTTAAATAACTAAGTCTTACCACATACTTTTTTCTCCGGTGCATTTTACAAACCGTAGTTTTTTTTTAAATTTCAAAAGTAAAATAGGTAAAATTTAAAAAAAAAACGCTTTTTTATGTCAGAAAGGCTTTTTGATTGTATTTTTTTGCTTTTTATAGTTTAAAATCATTATTGCCACTTCGAAAATTAGCTTAGAGTTAATTAGAACTAGAAGCATAGGTGTTTTTGGTCGGGTCCGCTAGGGGGGGGGGGGGGCACCCCCGGGTAGAAGGCCAAAATTTTTTAGGGGGGGTCCAGGGAGGTCCGGACCCCCTGGCTTTTTAGGAGGGGGTCGACCCCGGGTGCGAGATTAAAAATTTAGGGGGGGGTCAGGGGGGTCCATTTTTTTAGCAAAATTTTTTTAACTCAATAATTTAAGTGTTTTTAGGTCTAATATAACACGGTTTTTAACTAAAAAACCGTGTTTTTGACAGTAAATAAGAAAATATAATTCGAAATTGGTCGGGAGGGTAGTGGGTCAGCTTCGCTAGGGGAGGGTGGTCAGACCGGACCGCTCTCGAGCTTTGGAGGGGAAGGGTGCCTGGATTTTTTCTAGGGTGGGGGTCCAAAATTTTGGCTCTAGGAGAAGGGGGTGGACCCCTCTGTCCCCCCAAAAACACCTATGACTAGAAGCCATATTAAACAGACCTGTGCACGGTCTGAAAATGCCCCCCGCTTTATTGGAGGATTTGCCCCCCCCCTCCCGTGGAAAAATGAAAAAGTACCCAAAAATTATGACGCTATTTTTTACCTATTATGACGCTATCATCGCAAAATTTTTGCAGTTTTTAACCTATTTCAATACATTTTAAGCCATTTTAAGCCAAATAAAACCCCGGGCGGGGGCCGTGCACAGGTCTGTAATTAAAAGCTTTTTTATTTTTCTAAAATAGAAAGGGTTAGATTAAATCTTCCAAACTCTTCCAACTTAACAGTAGGGTGTGAGGTTAGGAGACCTTCAGTCGGAATATTTGCAGCGCAGAAAAATTAATATTTCGAAAACCGTTGAACTAATGTTTCATTAAAAATATAGAAAATCATAAACAATAATGAAGTTAAATTTATAATAATTTTAAAGTTTGTTTTACATTGAAACAGGCGTGAAGTACTGCAAGACATTTCATACAAAAGACTTTGAACAGAGTTATGGACCTATGACTTAAAAAATTACCTTTAACCAAAGTTGTTGATTTGATAAGCTAAAAATTGATCAATGAAAAATACTAACAGTTACAAGTTTTGAAATTGAAATATTTTTCCCTTTCATTTAAGTGTGTTAAGAATCAAACCAACAAAAGCGTTTTAGAAAAATAATGGGAAAATATACATGTTTTTGGGTTTTGCTAAACAACAAGAAACATTGAAAATGAAATTTAAAATAAATCACATAATTTTAAAGAAGGTAAAATCTAACGCCCTAAACATGTTTAAAACTTATACAAAGAATATTTAGTGTGATATTTGTGATAATTGTAATATTTTGTAAATTGTGTAAATGTGTAATTTTAAGGTTATTTGTTGTAAGGGAACCTTGCAGGGCGGAACGCGTAATAATTTTGGTTGACTATAGTGCACGTGCGTTTCGTCTTGCAAGGGGAAGAGAGGTATCGCGGGTCTGGCAGGTGTTGAATTCTTTGTTCTAATGGAGAATTGAGCACTGTGTTGGAGCGCCATACCTGCCTTCCACCCATAGTTTTAGGATAAGATGGGGTTACTTTGTGACCCTAATCTTCTTAGGAATGTGGTCTGACCCCACTGTAAACTGACTTATATAAGTGGAAAAAGTTTCCTACAAGTTAGTTGGTTGATTTTTCCTGCCTCATGCGGTCGGCTCCCTGCTCCATTCTTTTGCTTTCTACAAGTCTATTTCTGAGCCGAAGAGACCGCGTGAGTCCCGAGTTCCAGTTTAGGAGCAGTAGAAGAACTGCTTCTTTCAAGATTGTCAGTTTATAGTCGGCTTTTTAAGTTTAGCTTATACAGTCCACTTTTTGTGTAAAATAAATAATTAAACTAAACCAATAGTTACACATTTTACCTCACATGCAGAAACTTAACAAGTCTTTTTCTAAATTTTACACACACAGTCTTAAGGTTTAGATTTAGTGGCCGGCTGTCGTGACATACATTTTTTGGTCCGACGACCCGGATGTTTTTGGAGTGGACTTACACCCCTCTCTAAAAACATTGTTTTGTACCGATTGTTGTATGTCTCGACGCACTTTCCATAAAGTGTGACTGACTTTTCCTCGTTTGGGCCGTAGTGGTGACACGACGTCACCGTTTCCTTCAGGATTGCCTACTCGAGTGTGCAGCAGGAGCTGCTTTATCTTCCAGTGTCGTTTGGCGTGTGGTGCGCCAATTTTTCGAGGACACTCTTTGCTGGGACTCTTGCTGTGTTGGTTGGCTTGAATTGCCAATTTTCTGAGAACGCAGCTTTGCAGGATTTTTGATAAGTCAATTGGCGTGGAATGCCAATTATTCTGAAGGACACTACTTCAAGGATTTTCACCCTCTGAAAAAACCTAGCAGCCTGCCGCAATCTGCCAAACAGTGCACCTCACATCATTAGGCTTCTGCTGCTTATCGCCTTTGTGCCACGTAGCGTGTCTCTCTTCAGACTTTAGTTTCAGTTTGCGCTTTTCTATGTGCGCTTTCAATAGGAAATTCTGAAATTTAAGATTAAATACCAAAGTATTTAAGTATTTGCGCTTATTTATTACGTGCGTTTTTTAAAAGGATTTCAGGATTTGAAATGGATAGCTTAGACATGAAACAGACAACTAATCCGTTTTGGGGCAAAACAAATAGCTACAAGCTGGTGCCACCCACAACAGTCTTGCCAGTTTATACCAAATTGTCTGGCGATGAAGGAACTCAGCCTCCATGGGGATTTATTCCTTGCCAACTCGACCCTGTTTCAGATAAGTTTAACAGCTCAGGGGACGCATCTCAGCTTGGGTTTGAAACCCTTAATGAGTCTTTGGATATGGATGAGGCTCTTAACGAACCTGATACTGGTGTGTTACATAGTGGATTAGATGCTCTTGAAAGACGTCGCGTTCATTATAATAAAAAGAATGAAGAAGCCCAGTTTTGGGAAAGCATTCAGGAAGAACTACAAGAAGAATTATATGAAGAAGCATGTGCTAACGTTCGTGCTGAAACGGGCATAAATGTACTAAACACACCAACCCCCAAGCAGAAAACCTTGCTCTCAGTAGCAACCTCAATTGGGCATGAACAAGTGTGTTGTAATCAATTTGGCAGAAGTGGTTATGCTGATAATCACCCTCAACCCATTACAGCCCTAAATTCAGCTATGCTACCTAGTCAGCTAAAGGATTTGGTTGCAAATAATGTACAAAATATGCAAACTAACCTTTTCCAGTTTCAAAATTCAAATGACGCCGCCTCGCCCTTCTGTGTCTCTCAGCCGCCAGCTGACAATTTGTACCCACAGAGAGTGCCCTCGCTGTCACAC
>JASAMX010009832.1:0-12569 GCA_030248175.1 Microlaimidae sp. YZB2_3 | reverse complement strand
CGTATTGCTAGGTATAAGAAACCTTAAATTTTGTAATAAGTATCATCTGGAATTAAAATTTCAAGTGTATTTTAGCGCCTTAAATTAAAAATCCCCCCCCCCCGGGGCATTCTGTCCCCCGCACTCCCCCTACAAGGGGCTCCGCCCCTTGACCCCGCTGGGTCTCCGCCCCCATATCTCCCCACCGGGAGGCTGCCGCCCTCCATGCTGCCGCCATCCTCCCCAAATTTGGCCAGTAACAATGTTGTTTATCTTTTGAAGTGTGATGTTTGCGATTGTTTTTATCTTGGCAGAACCCAAAGAAGTTTTTTAGTCCGTTTTACCGAAGACACACGTGCAGTTCACAGTTCGGCCCAGTCAAATTCGCTTTCAGGTGTTTCATTCTACGCACGAAACACAAATCATAGTTTTAGCTTTAGCAGGTTTCTTTCGTTTGAGGAGAGTTTTTTCATAAACTATGTTTTAAGGAGGCCTGTTATATACTAGCAAATAAGGATAATCCTAATTTATTAAATAAGCATTCTGTTGAAATTTCTAAGCTTATTCCTAACTGTTTATTTACATTTACTTGAGAAGTATGCTTTATGAGATACTTTTAATAATTTCTTGTTATCCTTTTGTTTGACTGTTATTCTGTATTTTACGCGTTTTATTTATCATTTCATCGTTTTATATGTGTTTTGTATTTTAGACCCTGATGATGATCTGTTTTAACCAGTCGAACCGTCGGAAATAAAATCTTTATTTTATTTTTTGCCTTTTCACCACCATGTCTCAAACAAATTTTAATTTTTGATACTTGACTTTATAAATGAAGATAATAATATTATTATTCTATTATTACGTAATTATTTAAAAAAACCATGATTTCTAATCTAACCATAAGAATATATAAACACATTATTAATAAAAGAATTAAAAAATAAAATTTGTAAGTTGCAATAAGGTCTTATTTCAATTTTACACAGTTTTAAAGCATTTATAAGCTTGTTTTACGTTTTTTTACGCGTTTTAAGCCCATTTTTAGGCAGCGCGGAAATACTGGGAAAACCCCCCCCCCTTAAAATTTGACCCCCCCCCATACCCCCCCCCCCCAAAAAAAATCCGAGAGGCTGGCCTGCTATGGGTCCACCCCCTAGCCTCGAAATTTTGGGACTCCTCCCCTAGACGAAAATGTAGGGGCCCCCTCCCCCAAATTTCCGAATTTTTTACCCCTGACCCCCCTCTAGATTTTGAAATCTAACCCTCCCCTCTCCCCCCTCGGGAAAATTTTAGGTACCTGAACCCTTTAAATACTAAATTTTCTTGCCAAAAATGTGAATTTTCACTATATATATTCACGCTTTTAGACCCTTTTTATACATGAATATGGCTTTTTATTCAATAAAATGTAGTATTATCCTACAAAAAGAACAATTATTAAAGTTATTATGGTTTAAAACGTTTTGCTTTGGACACCGGACCCCACCCTACCAAAATCTAGATGTCAAAATTTCGCACCCCGGGTCGACCCCCCCCCCTAAAAAGCTAGGGGGGGCTCCGGACCCCGCTAGGACCCCCTCCTAGGGGGGTCCCAGGGTAATTCAAAATTCGATTTACCCCGGGTAACCACCCCCTAGCTTCCCCGACCGTGCTCACCTATGATTGTAGTTGGAATTTGTATCTGCTAATTAATTTTTATAAAATTTTTTAGTTGTAAACCTATTTATTATCCTAAAAATTTTTGTTTTTTGTGAAAATTTGTTTTTACTTTTATCTAATTATTTAGCTACAAACCGGAAGCTAGTCGGTTAAACAAAAAAAAAAAAACAACCAAAAGAGGTTAATTGTGTGTTATTTAATATTTAAGAACGGTTTATTTAGAATTTTTTTTAAATAAAAAAAATTGATTTAGCCCGACCGAAACGGGAGAAACAACAAGCGCCATTCCGTTTCTTCTTCTCTTGGGGGAGATGTTTCCACGTTCTTCAAGCGAACCATTTTACAATTGAACGAGATTAAAAATTAACCCCAAAAATTGTTGGCAGAATTTTAAAACCCGGTATTTAAAAAAAATATTTTGAAAAAGAATATGCGATCAGGTAATGGATCCTCACGATCAATTATAACTAAAATGTTGTGAACTAAAAAAGCAGATTGTAATTAAAGCATATTTCGCTAACGGAATGCTATATTTATAATTATATCTTAAAAATATCTAGTTTTTAGCTATAGTTCCCAATTGCTACAATAATAATTATTCGTGTAAAAGACCCATTTTGGAATATGATCCCTTGTGCTCCTTTAAAAAATTAGCAATAGATGATTTTTTCTAGACGTATTGGGATTTTAAGGATGAGGTATAGCGATTTAAGGGCTTTTGTTACTATTCAAAAAGTGCAAAAATAATACGCACTTGCCAAAAAATTAATAATCTTATTAAAAAAGTTTAATTCAGACGAAAAAAATAGAATAATATCAATGTATCTGAAAAAAAGTCTATAGCTAAACAAGTGATATGACCTTTGTTTTTGAATAACATGTACTGTATTTGTACCAAAGCAATCAAAATTGTTGAGTTTGGGTTTTTTATTTTTAGTATCAATTATTTAAAATATTTTTCATTTTTTTAAAAAATCTCCAATGCTCCGCTGAAAAAGAATAACATTTAAAATACAACTTAACTATGACATAATTGCTGCATGATATCATTTTTCGCGCGGCCTTTTTTTTTCAAAATTATTTTTATAATAATGACAATTATATTACGCATTGTAGTGCTCTTTTTTCAGAATTCTGGCTCACAATTTGCCCAAAATCAGCACTGCTAGGTGAAAGCACAGCTGGTCTCATCCAGGCCCTTTTGAAAAAAGGGGACGTGAGTCGGCTGTCGGAAGACTAAGCCGTTCCTCACCTCTTGCATCCTCACAAGGTGAATTCTGCTCGGAGGCCAATTAGTAACTACAAGGATAAGCTGAAGAACGCGTAACACGGAGCCCACCTGGCAGAGCAAAGTCAGATTTTTGTTGTGGTCATTAACATCGTTGTATGATTTGGTAGAATAGATGAGGACTTTTTTTAGAAAGTATAGTACGTATATGTTGAGGTCAATAATGTAAAATTTTAACAATTAACTTACAATGAAATTAAAAAAAATGCTTTTGTGATCAAGAAGTAGCTTTATTTTGATACGAGGAAGTTTCTTTCAGAATACTGAACTTGATATAGCGTCGTTACTACGGCAGAACGAGTCAATGAAAAAAATCCTTGTTTTGAGATATGGCCATTTTAAACTTTCAAATGGTCAGAAAAAAATACCGTCTTTTGTTGCAGTATTTGATACAAATATATGTTTTAACACTCTAGGTAAGCTACGTTTTTATGTATTTACCACAAATCAAACATGTACTGTGGCTGATAAAAATTAAATTTTTTGTTTCGACTCTTTTTGTCAAAAGCAGCATTTTATTATTTATTCAGAGTCAGAATGAGTCAAATATACAGTGACTCGTTGTGCCACTTTAGGTATAATAGAGTCAATACCTGATTTGGCGTCTTAATTTGGTATGGTAGTGTTTGGCTATTACAAGAAAATAATGTCTTTGTTTCTTTTCACAGCAGCTCCATATTAGGGATAATACATTTGTGATATGATTTTGTAAAAAGTAACAGTAAGCACCAGGCCATAGTCAAGGGCTACTATTAGCTCTTCCTTGATTCTATGGGTAAGATGAATGCATATCGATATCATATGATTATTGATTTTACAAAAAAATGACAGTGTATGTCGTTTTAGCGAATTTAGCAAATAGGTAAAACACAAAGTGTCCATGTTTCCATGAGCCCTATCTTCACAGTTCAGTTCTGAAACCACATTGTTGAAACTTAGATTCTTGTTTAACAAAACAGTGAGTATTGGACACAATATTAGTTAATAATTTATTTTGACTCATTTTGTCAAACATAGCATTTTAATATTTTGCATAGTTATCCATATATTCATAATGAATCGAAAACATGTTGACTCATTTTGTCATAATAGTAAAACCCCAGTGAATAGAGTCACAGCCCGTTTGACCCACTATTACATGAACTTACAAATTGTGACTCAATGTTAATGACCTGATTTCTCCGTAATATAGTTCGTTTGCAGTTGGCTCCTTTTGCCATAAGGTGTAGATGGTGGTTTTCTACTCAAAACGCAAAAAAAATTTTTTTTTAAATTTTCGCATTGACTCATTCTGCCGTAGTAACGACGCTATATAGTTTAGCAGTATTCTGAAAGAAACTTCCTCGTATCAAAATAAAGCTACTTCTTGATCCGAAAGCATTTTTTTTAATTTCATTGTAAGTTAATTGTTAAAATTTTACATTATTGACCTCAAAATATACGTGGCTATACTTTCTAAAAAAAGTCCTCATCTATCTACCAAATCATACAAACCCGATGTTAATGACCACAACAAAAATCTGACTTTGCTCTGCCAGGTGGGCTCCGTGACGCGTTCCTTCAGCTTATCCTGTAGTTGCTGACTGGTCTCCGAGCAGAATTCCGCCGTTGTGAGGATGCAAGAGGTGAGGAAGCGCTCGTCTTCCGACAGCCGACTCACGTCCCCGTCTTTCAAAAGGGCCTGGATGAGACCAGCTGTGCTTGTCACCTGAGCAGTGCTGATTTTGGGCAAATTGTGAGCCAGAATTCTGAAAAAAGAGGCACGCAATCGTAATATAATTGTCATTATTATAAAATAATTTTGAAAAAAAAAGGCCGCGCAAAAATGATATCGTGCAGCAATTATGTCATAGTTAAGTTGTATTTTAAATGTTATTCTTTTTCAGCAGCATTGGAGATTTTTAAAAAAATGAAAATATTTTAAATAATTGATACCAAGAGTAGAAAACCCAACTCAACAATTTAGATTGCTTTGGTACAAATACATACAATGTTATTCAAACGAAGGTCATATCACTTGTTTAGCTATGACTTTCAGATACACTGATATTATTCTATTATTTTCGTCTGAATTAAAATTTTTTAATAAGAGTATTAATTTTTTGGCAAGTGCGTATTATTTTTGCACTTTGAAAGGTAACAAAAGCCCTTAAATCGCTATACCTCATCCTTAAAATCCCAATAGTCTAGAAAAAATCATCTACTGCTAATTTTTTAAACGAGCACAGGGGATCATCTTCCAAAATGGTCTTTTACACGATAATTATTATTGTAGCAATTGGGACTATAGCTAGAAACTAGATATTTTTAATATAATTATAAATCTACCATTCCGTTAGCGAAATATGCTTTAATTAAAATATGCTTTTTTAGTTCACAACATTTTAGTATAACTGATCGTGATCCATTACCTGATCGCATATTCTTTCAAATATTTTTTAAATACGGGCGTGAGTTCTGCCAACAATTTTTGGGGTTGAGTTGTAATCTCGTTCAATTGTAAAATGGTTCGCTTGAAAAACATGAACAGATCTCCCGAGGAAGACAACGGAATGGCGCTTGTTGTTGTCTCCCGCTTCGGTCGGGCTAAATCAATTTTTTTTATTTAAAAAAAATTCTAAATAAACCGTTCTAAATATTAAATAACACACAATTAACCTCTTTGGTTGTTTTTTTTTTTGTTTAACCGACTAGCGTTCCGGTTTGTAGCTAAATAATTAGATAAAAGTAAAAACAAATTTCACAAAAACAAAAATTTCTAGGATAATAAATAGGTTTACAACTAAAAAATTTTATAAAAATAAATTAGCAGATACAAATTCCAACTACAATCATAGGTGAGCACGGTCGGGGAAGCTAGGGGGTGGTTACCCGGGGTAAATCGAATTTTGAATTACCCTGGGACCCCCCTAGGAGGGGGTCCTAGCGGGGTCCGGAGCCCCCCCTAGCTTTTTAGGGGGGGGGGTCGACCCGGGGTGCGAAATTTTGAAATCTAGAGGGGGGTCAGGTGGGGTCCGGTGTCCAAAGCAAAACGTTTTAAACCATAATAACTTTAATAATTGTTCTTTTTATAGGATAATACTACATTTTATTGAATAAAAAGCCATATTCATGTATAAAAAGGGTGTAAAAGCATGAATATGTGATGAAAATTCACGTTTTTGGAAGAAAATTTAGTATAAAAAAGGTACGGTACCTAAAATTTTCCCGAGGGGAGAGTGGGAGGGTCAGATTTCAAAATCTAGAGGGGGTCAGGGGTAAAAAATTCAGAAATTTGGGAGGAGGGGGCCCCTAGATTTTCGTAAAATTTTGAGGCTAGGGAGGGGGTGGACCCATAGGTGGGCAGCCTCTCGGATTTTTTGGGGAGGGGATATAAGGGGGGGGTCAAATTTTAGGGGGGGGGGGTTTCCCCAGTATTTCCGCGCTGCCTAAAAATGGGCTTAAAACGCGTAAAAAAACGTAAAACAAGCTTATAAATGCTTTAAAACTGTGTAAAATTGAAATAAGACCTTATTGCAACTTACAAATTTTATTTTTTAATTCTTTTATTAATAATGTGTTTATATATTCTTATAGTTAGATTAGAAATCATGGTTTTTTTAATAATTACGTAATAATAGAATAATAATATTATTATCTTCATTATAAAGTCAAGTATCAGAAATTAAAATTTGTTTGAGACATGGTGGTGAAAAGGCAAAAATAAAATAAAGATTTTATTTCCACGTTTCGATCCGTTAAAACAGATCTTCATCAGGGTCTAAAATACAAAACACATATAAAACGATGAAATGATAAATAAAACGCGTAAAATACAGAATAACAGTCAAACAAAAGGATAACAAGAAATTATTAAAAGTATCTCATAAAGCATACTTCTCAAGTAAATGCAAATAAACGTTAGGAACAAGCTTAGAAATTTCAACAGAATGCTTATTTAATAAATTAGGATTATCCTTATTTGCTAGTATATAACAGGCCTCCTTAAAACATAGTTTATGAAAATTATCGTCAAACGAAAGAAACCTGCTAAAGCTAAAACTATGATTTGTGTTTCGTGCGTGCAATGAAACACCTGAAAGCGAATTTGACTGGGCCGAACTGTGAACTGCACGTGTGTCTTCGGTAAAACGGACTAAAAAACTTCTTTGGGTTCTGCCAAGATAAAAACAATCGCAAACATCACACTTCAAAAGATAAACAACATTGTTACTGGCCAAATTTGGGGAGGATGGCGGCAGCATGGAGGGCGGCAGCCTCCCAGATATGGGGGGATCTGGGGGGCGAGAACCCCCCAGCGGGGTCAAGGGGCGGAGCCCCTTGTCAGGGGGGGATCCGGGGGACAGAATGCCCCGGGGGGGGGGGGATTTTTAATTTAAGGCGCTAAAATACACTTGAAATTTTAATTCCAGATGATACTTATTACAAAATTTAAGGTTTCTTATACCTACACATTTAAAACATGCGTTTAAAACGTTAATTAAAGGATAATACTGTTTATAGTAGTTTTATTAAACTGTATACCTTAACTACTGAACGGGATAATCGATTTGTAATCGAAAAACTAAGATAAATTTAGCAATTAACAATTAACCCTCGCGCGAAGCGCGGAAAATTTTTTTTAGTCATTTTATAACACTTAAAAATTTTTCTCCGGGAGGCTAATTTGGGGGGGGTGTCCCCGGGTATCCGAAATTTAGGGGGGGGGGGTGTCAGCAAAATCCAAAATTTTTTGGGGGAGGGGGGTATAACCACCCCAACCCCCCCCCCCCCCCCGCCCACCTATGGGTGGACCCCACCCTGCCCCCCCCCCTTCTCACCTATGACTACACCTTGTAATACACTACTAACACTGATAGTGAAAACACGTTTATTCATATTGATCATTTGAATTTTGATCAAAATTTGCCATTTTTCACACTAAAAAATTCGCGCAAGTGCATATTTTTTTCTGGAAAAATCGAGGTCAAAAATACAGCGCTCAGTCTAAGATTAGAATTTTTCTTGCATACAAACATGTTTTACCAATATCATTTCATTCGGATTCCTAAAATCCCCCAAAAACAACAACTCAATTTTTACCTTCAGCGAATTTTTGTTCGCAATTCTGGAGAAATTTAGAGAGATTGTCGTCCTGGGCGGCCACGTAGATGCTCATGTAGTCCTCGAATACTCGGGAGATAATCCCGGAGAACTGTGCCACAGGTTTCACTTCCGGTGGCTCTGTTGGATCCTTTGGAGGACTATTGGGACGGGGCTCTCCCTGCGATGACAGACGGGTTTTGACCTGGGGCTGAAACACACGGGAGAGTTACCGGACATTTATTACTTAAAGATGCGACTAAAGAGTTCAACTTTTTGTCTTCGATTTTTTAGGCAAAACACGTTGAGCTCCCTGCGCTCCTTTTTGTAACTTTTTGTTGTTGTTGTTGTTTTTAGCCGGGGCGGGGCATCGGGTTATACCCTCTAAGAACCTGACCGCATCCACTGGTCTTTCATATAGATCTTCTATTTTGAGTGTCGTTGGATGTTGAAGCCATATAAAAAGGTGTTTGACATAATAAGGTTTGCCCCTGCAGTGGGGGCATTCGTTTTTAATGGAGTTGTTGATTCTGGATTTGATTCTGTTGAGGTGGTGGCAATGTCCGGATCTAAGTTGTGCCTGGAAGGTTCTCGACTTCCTGGGGAGTTGTTGCTCGCTTATGTTGATTGGTGGCGGTTTTCTTTTTAATAGTGCGTTAGCTTGGAGTTGCGAAATGTTTTCTTTGTCGAAATATGAGTGGATGTTTGATTGGATGGTTTTTTCTGTAGGCTTGTGGTTATAGAAACTTTTGGCTGTAGGTCCAAGTTTTGATTGAAGGGTGTGCTTCATCTGTCTTGGTCTATGGTCATTTGCTGTGATTCTGTTAGATGGGTGTGTTGGCTGCATGGTTTTTGCTAAAAATTCTGTTGAAAGAAGGTTGGTGTGGCTTTCGATTGGTAGGACTTTAGTCTTTTGATGAAAATGGTCGGTTGGGGCCATTTTGTGGCAGCCGGTTGGGTGTTCTATAGCTTTGTAGGAGGTGACTATTGTTTCTTTCTGTTGGCCCCTGACTTATTTGTCCAAATATTTTTAACCATTTAAAATAAAATGACCATTAAAAAATTGCTTAAATAGGATTTTAAAAGTCTTATTTTGATTTTTTTTAAAATTAATCATTATTTTCTTGAATCATTAAAAATGGACAATGAAAAATATTATTTTAAAAAATCATGAAAATTGAAGACAAAACTTTTGAATATGCGCATAGATACTGTACCTTTAATAAAAAAGAGAAGATACTAAAAGGCATCAATGTCGCCATTTGACTTAAAAAGGAAAACTCAAGATGCCTTCCTGAGAACATCACATTTTTTTAGAACAAAAAAACATAACAATAGCTGTTGAATAAAAATTAAAAAGCATTAAAATTTTTAGTCTCAAATTAAGTTGGCTTAAGAATAAAATCTTTAAAAAAATTCAAAACAAGTTTTACCTTGTCCACAGGAGGGGGCGGTTTTGGAGGAGGATAGCGCTTGCTGAGGATGCTTTCAAAAGCTCTGGTTTTGGAAACGGCGTGAAGCAGCAATTTCATGTCGATCTCTTGTAACCGCTTCCGCATCACCTTTTCTAACATCTCCCTAAACAAGAAACGAAAATTAAATAAAAATATCTTTTGTTGTTTTAGATTGAAAAAGAACCATCTTTTTTAAGCAAGTCAGAAAAAAAATTCTACACGGGCAGAATTTAAAAACTTAGTTTTGCTTCCCTCCCACCTTCCCTTCTAGTTATACACCCCCTTAAATCCAAGAAGTTAATCTCCCCTGGGTCGACTCTCCTAGCTAGGAGCTAAGAGGATCGTCAGACCACTCCTAGATTTTAAAATACCATTTATCTACAGTAAAATTCTTAGCTCTGGTAACTATGTTCATTAATGGCCCATGCTCAAATCCGCTTCTGGTCGCCGGTGGGTCAACAGCACCTACAAGCCCGCCAAGCCACCGAAAACCTAAACATATGAATATCGTTGCATACCATTATGTCTCATTTTTACCTGGTAATGGTGCAAAACTCAAACGTCATTCTTCTGCCCATATCCCAATCGGAGGGAAATAGGTTTTCCTGCTTCCGCTCAAACTCCGTCATTTTCCCAGTGAACCAACGATATCTTAAAAAAATGAAAATTACCAGCTAAGTTGATTGGCTTTAAAGCCAATTATGGTTTATAGATCAATAAAAGAGTAGATTAAAAAATTAATACATTCTTTGTAACAAGTAATACCCTCTGGTTACAAAATAAACTGCCTCAATAGTAAATAAAGATAGTACTAATGTTATTGTTATAATCAAAAAATTACTCTGAATACATTCTTTAGAAAAACATTATTAAAATCAAAAATTTAATTATCGTTATAATAAAGTTTAGCTTGAATTAAGGTTTTTGCTTAGGTTGCTTAGGGAAACGAAAGTTTAAAATTCATGGTTACGTTTTTCATGATGAGTTTTATAATGATATCTTCAAAAATTTTATGAATTTTATCACGATGACAAAATCTTACTGTAATAACCCAATTAATTAAAAATAATTCTTTGAGTTATCATAGTTTTATTAATACTAAAATTCCTTATCTAACAGTTTTATCGCTGTTTCTAAAAATCTTGGTTGCATTCCTGAGCGTCTGGGGCGAGAATGTTAGAGCTCACGAGGTGCATTCCTCGTCTGCCTATAAAAAGAAATGTATCAAGTTGGTCGACCATTGAAACTAATTCTGCGTTTGGTGGTCGGTTTCTCTAGCGATCATCTTGCTCCGCCACTTCTCGCCGCAAGCGCCAAGCTCTTTTCGCCAAGCTCACAAGCGTCAAGCCAAGACTTTCAAGCTCATTAGGAGCGAGATCGAGAGTTCCACAGATCTTTTCTTGTCATAACTTAACCACTTCCCGCTCCTTAAGCTGTGCCAGCCCATTAGTAATCTATTAGGTCAATATTTACACCCCGGTCGGTAGCTGTAAATATTGACCTAACAAAACTATAAAGCGGGAACGCGACTAAACTTGGAACTACATCTCAGACTAACAAAGAGAACTTTGTAGCAACCAGAACGTACGCTACAATACTATTTATTTAATGGTTGTTTTTTTTCGGAAGAATGCTAAGATATAAACGTTTGAATAATAATAATAATAAAACCACACAGAACCAAACTACTTTTAATAAATAAAATATTGCCTTTTATTAATATCATCAAGCCACGCACTATCTTGAGTATCGTCAAATAAGAGCACATATTCTGCCAGTTGCTGTTGCACATACCTAAAAAGCAAAAAAATAAACAAAATAATCTGTGTAATAATTCATTTTCAAAATCTGCCGGGTGGTGTGGAGTTTCTCCTCGTGGTGCCTGGCGGGCAACGTTAACACTAGCTTTTGTCATGAGATTTGTAGAATAAAGCGGTAACACATTTTGCTCTATAAAACTCGGATGGAAACAATGTTAGCGGCAGAACGCTCCACAACGCTCATTACATGACACAGTTTACTGTGATCTGTCTTCCCTCTCTGTGTACCAGCATAGAAGATGTGGCAACCACAAATAATGCAGACATTGTAACATAACACCCACAAAATATGTATAATAATACTAGGGTAGTGCATTTAATTTCGGCACTTTTCCCAATTGGGCATTTTTGATTTTGGACTATATCTTTGGTAATCCTGGACGGAATACGACGTTTGATAGCTCAAATGAGAGCTAATTATATGTAGATGACTGTCGTGAGCTTTTTATTTGTTTTGTTATGATATTTTTATGTGAAATTGTGTGATTTATAATTTAAAAAAATTGTTACTCGTTTTTAGAACATGGGCATTTCATGATTACGCAATAAATTGGTTTAAAAATTAAACTGTCCTGGTGAAATTTAGTCTATTTTCCAAATTTTTAGTCCCCGTGGTTCTACGTTGCGTCTGTGGTGAGCAATCGTTATAAAATAAAATAGTGTAATTTCGGCACATTATTGCTGTAGGTAAAAACGGGTTCAATTTAGTGGTTGGGTGTTAAATTGTAGTTGTAATTAGTTAAAAGACAACGTTGAAATGTGTAGGAGTCATAGCACTGCACTTAAACTCGATTAAGGGGGTCTTTTTAAAAAGTGCCGAAATTAAATGCACTTTTTCCCCAAATTTTCCTCATTTTGATACCATTTAGCATTTTAGCTGTAACTTTTTGCCAGTTACACGTTGAACAACAAGTAAAAGCTTAAATTAAAGAAAACTGTCTGGAGATAATGATAGGCTTTTAAATTTTTGAAAATGATGATTTTTTGACTGAGAAACAATCGATTGTTTGTAAAGTGCCGAAATTAAATGCATACATTTAATTTCGGCACTTTTCCATTTTTTTAAAAACTGATTTAATTAAGTAAAAAAACAATTTTCGTACAATGAATTTTTTATGACGCAACGCAGTATCGTAAAAGCTTTAAAATTAGCTATCAAACATGAAAATCAGGCCATACAGTGAAAAGTTGCATTGGAAAAACGAAAAAGTGCCGAAATTAAATGCACTACCCTACATAGTAGCATGTAGAGTAAAAGGTTTGTTTTTTTAATTTTTTAAAAAG
>JASAMX010009831.1:0-20623 GCA_030248175.1 Microlaimidae sp. YZB2_3 | reverse complement strand
AAAAATTGTACCCATTTACTTGACATATTGAATAAAATTATTAGATGGTTTAATACAACCTAAAAAGGACAGACATACATATAGCTCAAATTTTTGGTTCTCAAAAATTGACCGTATAAAATAATTTTGCATTAAAAAGGAGACCTATAACAAAAGCCTGTTTCGTCCCTTGTTTGGACAGGCTGGACAAATATGAGGAGAAGTTGGGACTTCTTCAGCAAACGCTTCCCGTCATATTTTTACAACATGCATATTTAAAAAAATTTTTAATGTTTTGAAAAATTATACATTGTATCGTTTGTTAATTTTGTGTCATTTTGTATATCTTTAATATATATTATTTATAAGGAAAGTGTTTTGTTACCTGATCTGGCGGGGTGTCCATGTTTCTTTTTGCCATTTTTCTGTGACACCTTACTATGACTTTAATTTTATTTAACAATTATTGTTTTTAAGAGGTAGTCAAGAGCACATTATTAACTTAATTTATATAGCGAAACTTTGAATTCTCACATGACCCCACCTGGAAATCGATATAATCCAAAACATTGATAATACAGCTATAATCATTGTTAAGGTCCTTCGAAATGGTGGAAGCCCAGTCCAAAACAAAGTTTTTGCTTTGTGGTTTTATATAGAGAATTTATTAAGATTGTTTTGGTTTTAGTAGTACTTTGTATTCTCACATGACCCCACGTGAGAATTGATTTATTCCCTAACTTTAAATACAGTTGTCATGCCATATTTTAAGTTAAGGTCCATCAAAACGGTGGAAGCCCAGTCCAACACAAAGTAAGACATCTTATAGAAAAAACTTTTAGAATTGAGATAGAACAGCTTTGAATTCTCACATGACCCCACCTGGTTTCTGATTTAACCCAAAATTTAAAGAAGTAAAAACTATAAAGTTTCTACTTCCAAAATTTGGTCCATCAGAATAGTGGAAGCCCAGTTCAAGTCAAAGTTGATCTATAAGAGCAACACCCTGAAATCTCACATGACCTCACCTAGAAATTGACTTAATCCAAAATTATACATATGGTAATGTACCCATATTTATAGTTTTAGTCCATCAAAATGGTGAAAGCCCAGTCAATAACAAAGTGTTGTTTAGTTTTTATTAGTAGAAATCCGTTTACTGTGTTACTTTGTGTTCTCACATGACCCCACCTGGAAGTTGATTTATTCCCCAACTTTATATAAAGCTGTACGCCATATTTAAGGTTGAAGTCCATCAAAATGGTGGAAGCCCAGTCCAACGCAAAATAACACATCGTATAGTAAAAGATGAAACTTAGGTATAACAACTTTGAATTCCCACATGACCCCACCTGGTTTCTGATTTGACCAGAATTATTAGAAGTAAAAGCTATAATGCTTCTACTCCCAAAATTTAGTTTGTCAGAATGGTGGAAGCCCAGTCCAAGTCAAAGTCGATTTATAAGAGCAACACTTTGAAATTTCACATGACTTCACCTAGAAATTGACTTAATCCAAAACCATATATATGGTAATGTATCCACATTTATAGTTTTAGTCCGTCAAAGTGGCGAAAGCCCAGTCAATAACAAAGTGCTGCCACATCCAAGGGCCATTGACTTCCTCAGAAAAACAATTCAATAGAGCATATAAAGACTTCAAAACATAATTTTCAGGATGAGTGCCCTTGTTAGGGTTCTCTTAAATACCCAAAAATTGGAACTATTGGGTTTTTAATTTTGAGTTATTTATTTGCATGAAGAAAAATATCAAATTTCTCACGTTTACCTAATGTATAAACAAATTTTCTGTGGTTATTAAAATATTTTAAATTTAAATTTGAATTTTAGTTTAAAGTTTGAATTTTAGTTTAAAAAAGCACGCATGTCGCATAAAGCGAAAAATGGTTTTATCTACTCTGCTAAGAGTAGAAACCAAAAGAAGCATGTCGCACAAGTGCGATAAATCTATAAGTTGTTGGTGTGATGTTATTTGGCCAGTTGTAATAAAAAATGCAAGTCGCACCATTGGTGCGAAAAACAAGTGCTTTTAAACTAAAACTACAATAATTTTATGATACAAATTGCTTTGGTTTTGGAACTCCTATTTTTGTTGAAGCAGTATTAACGCTTATAATTTGTAATTTTTATCAGAGATTTTTGTTAATTCTTATGTTGTATGTTTGATGCACACATTTGTTATTATTTTACTTATTATTATTCAAAATGACAGTTCTTATTTTTTCAGGGTATCTGTGTTATAAGTTTATCAGCGTTGTTCTTCTTGATACAGGATATTAAGTTCCTTGTATGCATTACCTGTAAATCGATTATATTTTTTGTAATATTATATATGGGCTAGTTTCCTGACACTTCTACAAGTTTTAGGATAGGTTTTATGTGTTTCCATATATTATTTGTTTTCTTAGCCATTTTTTCTATGATCCTCTTGGTTAAAGAGTTTTACAAGTGTTTTGTTTAAATTATTATGGAACTTCCATTCTTTTTTTAGTTATGTGCCAGCTGAGCAGTTGTTCTTCTTTTCTGTTGTACCTTATTGCAACTTCTTTTTGATTTGCAGACCTTGTAATAATTGATGGCATTACAATCATTGAATATTCATAAAACTCTGGTTTATTAGGAATTTGTTTAGATAGTTGATGGCATTACAATCATTGAATTATAAAATATTGATTTGTTAGGAATTTCTTAAGATTGTTGTGAATCTTTTGAGTATTGTTTATTGCCTGTTAGTGTGCCAAATGATTCCTTCTACTTGTTTCTTTTTTGATTTGTTGGAGAAGAAATTCTGAGTACTTTACTTGTAAAACCGGTTTATTTTCAGCATATTATTTGTTTTCTTAGCCATTTTTTCTATGATATTCTTGATTAAAAAGTTTTACAAGTGTTTGTTTAAATTGGAACTTCCATTCTTTTTTCTAGTTATGTGCCAGCTGAGCAGTTCTTCTTTTTTCCTGTTGTATTTTATTGGAACTCCTTTTTGATTTGAAAACCCTGTAATAATTGATGGCATTACACTCATTGAATATTCATAAAACTCTGGTTTATTAGGCATTGATTTAGTTAGTTAATGGCAATACTATCATTGAATTATGCAAGATTGATTTATTAGGAATTTCTTAAGATTGTTATAAATCTTTTGCGTACTGTTTTTGCCTGTTAGTGTGCCAAATGATTCCTTCTACTTGTTTCCTTTTTGTTTGTTGGAGAAGAAATTCTTGAGTACTTTACTTGTAAAACCGGTTTATTTTCAGCACTGGTAGAAAGAAGGGTGTTAACTGTCTGTTTTCCTGCTATTTAGTCATCTACGGCTTCTGTCTACCTGGGTGAACGTTAAATCAAAAATACACGTTATATCAAATGTAGTTGCATTGATATTTATGGTTTAATCATAATTAACATTTTACCTTTTAGTTTTAAAGTGTTTCGAAAATTTCTTTTATTACTTTATTTATATGTTTAGTGTTAAACAAACCAAATTTTGAAATTAGAGGTCTGTACATTTTACAAAATTTTGATAAAGTATTACAAATTTCATTTTTATTATAACCGAGTTTAATATGTTGTACACAAATTTCAATTACCTTTTCTATAAAACTTTCATAAGTGTTGCAAATTCTAGAAATTCTTATAAATTGAGAGTATAAGACATTTATTCCCAAACTATTTGAAACATTGCTTTCTTTATGAACATATCTAATAACTTGAAAATTAAACTCATCTGTTTTATTGAACACATTTACTAGCAAGTTGTTTATATTATTATTATTACATTTTAATTCTAAATCTAGAAAATTAGTATGTATTTCTGAAACAGTTGTTTGATTTAATGGTAAGGATTTTGGATAAATGTCTTTACACGCCTCAAAAAAATTATTACCATTAACATTGAGAACATCATCTACATATCTAGCTGTTATTTTGTAAGATTTTCTTTTATCTGGATTGTTTTTTAAATATTTGAATTCTTTATATGAAAGCACTAAATCTGCTATTTGTGGTGATGCGTTACCTCCCATGGGAATTCCTGAAACTTGTTTGAAAATAGTATTGGCAAATTTTACATAGCTATTATCGATTGTAAATTTAATAAGCTGTTTAATTTCTGTTTTATCTAGGCATAAAATTTTAGATAGAAGTTCATCAGTATAGAAAAGTTCTTTATATCCTATGGCTAGAAATTTTTTGTTGGCATTATTAAATAATAGATCAATTAGACTATATAATTCTGTGCTAATGATATTATGTTCTAAATTAGTATATAGCGTGCTAAAATCTCCACTACATAGGCTCGTTATTTTGTTAACTTCATTGAACTTATCTAAAACTTCCAGACTATTTTTAACAGACCAATACACCGTTCCAATTTTTTCTTTTAATGCTTGACAGTAGTTATGAAAATGATTTTCCAAAAATTTAAGTATTCTACCTAATAATTTGGATATTGGTTTTGTGCTGGCACATCTTGCTCCTGCTATAACTCTGAATTTTGTAGGATTTTTATGTAGTTTTGGGTAACTAAAAATATGTGGTAAAGTTTTACAGTTGTCTGGAATTTGAACATTAAAGTGATTAGCAAAATATATATGACTATTAATTATATCTTTTTCTTTTTCATTTATAAGGGGTTTATATACATTATTTCCAACTATTTCCCATTTTTGGTTAATGTAGCTAATTCCTAGTTCTTTTGAAAGTTGTAATGCATAAAATTTTTTACAAATAATTACAAAATTATTACCTGCTTTGTCGGCTGGAGTAATAATGTATTTAGAGTGTAAAACTTTACAAATATTTTTAAGTTTTTCATTTGAATACTGAAATCTTAGCTTATTATTACTATATTTTTTATTCCAAAAATTAATTCGGTTATTAATAATTATTCTGCTTCTAGTCACAAAATTTTTTAAATCTATGGCTTTTATTTTGTGTTTTTTATAGCAATGTTGAATTATATTATTGAGACATATTTCAGTGGAGTTAATCACGTTATTCCAATCTATTGGTTGGGGTATTCTATATTTTGTACCACGTTGTAATAAATTTTCTATATCTTTATTATTAATTATTCTAAGGTCTCCTGTGATTATATGCTGATGATTTAAATCGCGAAATTGAGAAAATTGACATTTACAAGTACTTTGAAGAAGTGTGGTTAATTTTTCGAAAGTCAAAGATTTTAGAAACGCATTATAATTACAGACAATGCTTCCAATATTTTGATCATAAGTATATACTATTTTAAGGTTACCCAGTATTTTATTTCCAACAGGTATTAGGCTTATGAGTGACTTATCCTTAAATAAATTAGAAAACTTGATTAAATCTAACCCTTTATTTGTAAAGGGTGTTTTTATATATACGTTTTTAGTTTTATTTATTGAATTTTTTGTGTTTTGTTTGTTTTTAAACCTAAAAGCTGCCATGGCATAAATTCCTAGTTTAACCCAACTGTATAAAGAAAATGTTGGCATTTTGTTAATTAGTAATTTAAAGTTTTTAAGTGAGATTGATGTTAAATATTGATAAATAGTTCGACTTGTTATATTATTGGAGCTAAAAATTTTAAGTATTTCATTAATTATATCATTTGAATTTGTTTTGGTTTTCTTTTTGCGAGTTCTAATATGCGTCTTTTGAGATGATGGAAATTTATAATTAAAGTATGGATGGTTGTTAAAATTTCTTGGATCTTTATTATTTGAAATTAATCCATAACCTTTTATTTTGTCGTTTAAACCAAATGGAAAAGCAGTACTTAAAATGTTTATCCAAAAATGCTCGCGGTTTAAAAGATTTTGTTTATTTAATGTTTCTACTTTTTCTAAAATATGTATTTTCATGTTTGCATGAGAATGATTTGGTTGGTTGAAATGTTTAACTAAATAACTATCTTTGATATTTTTAATTACATCCCTTCTGTGTTCATTAAAACGTGTTTTTAATGCTCTGCATGTTTCACCTACATATTGTATGTGGCATTTTGAGCAAGTAATTACATATATTATTCCTTTAGTTTGGCAATTAAGTGTATTATTGATATTATTATAGAAGAGTCTTCTAGTGGCATATGCAGTGGTCAGGTCTGTTTTATTTATTGCTGGACAGGTTAAACATTTGTTTGCGTTGCACTTTTGATTAATAATAAAAATGTTTTTAAAATAAATTCTGAAGGAGGGATCTTTGATTATTAGCTTAAAAACTGACTGCTATTTCATTTAAAAAATGGAGTTCTATGGCTAAAAAATTACTCTCTTAATTTTGTTTATGTACAAATAAATCAGCCTTGGTAAAAATTACTATGTAGTTTGTAAACTTTTACAAAAAACATTATTGTTTATAAAACCTCATTTTCTCATATATTTCAGTGGTCGATTTGGCCTAGTGGTTAGTGCAAAAGTGTAAAGTTCAATTCCCGCTGGAGACAATTTCTTTTAATTTTTCTGGAACAGTTTGTAAAATTTACAAAAAAGATTCTTGTCCCATTAAAAGGTCACGTTTTTGTAATATATACAAATGTTTTAGTAAAAAAAGTGCAAACAAAGTTAAGAGACTACCCTTTTTTAAAGGTAAATTTTACGCCATTAAGAAAAAATTTTTTGTTAAGTCTTTAATCCCTTTGAAAACAAAATTTTCCGATTTCTAGGAATCTGGCGGTATAAAATATATTTTTATTTTTTTTTTCTAGGACGTATCATCATAATCATCATAATTTTATTCTAGCAAACATCTAACAAACATTACACAATACATTGCATTACCTAAACAAACCGATCACGAGTCGCTTAAAATTGGCTACAGAATCATGGATTACTGGAAAATGGTCCTAAGGCTTACAGATAGGTAAGCATTAACAAGGACTATTCTTAATACTGTTTTTAAAACTAAAAAGTGAAGGAGCGGATATTTGATTTTCTGAAAGTGAATTTCACTTTGAAACAATTCTGTTGGTAAAAAAGAATTTATGGCAGTTAATTCTGGATTTTTGTACTTATATTTTAAGTGAGTGTCCTCTTGTCGGATTTAAATTGAACAAAAAAAAATCATTTGGGTTTATTTTGGTTTTTGAGTTAACTATTTTATAGCATTTGGTTAGACCAAAATATTACGCCATTCTTTTGGCCTTTCTAGCGTTTGGATTTTTAAAAATTTTAACCTAAAATCATAGCAAAATTGCGGTGAACTTGTTCAATTATTTCAATATCTTTATTCATATAGGGGTTCCAAACCACACTAGCGTATTCAACAATATAGGTCTTACATATGAAATATAAGCGTGTAAAAAGTTTTTAGGTGAGTTGGAAGAAAAAGTTTGAAATAGAAGAGCTATAATTTTTAAAGCTTTTTTGGCAGTTATTTGACAACGTTTTGAAAATTTAAGGTCATGAGATATATAAACCCCTAAGTCTTTTAATATATTTGTTTTGCTAAGAATTTTTTCTCTTAAGATGTAATTCAAAGGTTGTTTTAGTTTTTTTTAGAACAAGTTGAAGAACTTCACAATTTTGTTTGGACAGTTGAAGCTGCCACTCTCTAGACTAGTTCCAGATTCAATTTAGGTCTTCCTGAAGCAATTCTTTTTTCTTTTTCATCATCTAATGGAAAGTCCAAATAAAGCTTTACGGCATCAGCGAAAAACTTAATCTTAGAATGTTTTACGCAATCAACAATATCGTTAATGAAAATAGGAAACAAAAAGGACCCTAACACAAAACCTTAAGGAACACAACTCTTAACATTTTGGGAGGCAGATTCTTGATTCTTTAACAAGACCTTAAGATCTCTACCTACTAAAAAATCTTCAATCCATTTTTAAAATCTTCTAGTTATTCCAAATTTTTTTAATTTATATAAAAGCTTCTGTTGTGATACAGTGTCAAAAGCTTTTGCAAAATCTAAATAAATAACGTCAATGGATTTTTTATTTTTAAGTTAAAATGTCCAATCACATAAAGTTTCCTAGCAACTGTGTTATGGTTGAGCTGATAGCTTTAAAGCCATGTTGGCACCTGGACAAAATATTTAGAAAAAAGACTGATAGTTCATCCTTAACAAGTCGCTCCATAAGTTAACATGCAAATGATGGAAGCGATATTGGACGATATTAACTTTTTTACATGCAAAATTTTACATTCAAAATGATGTGAGCGATATTGGACGTACTAATTTGAATGACAATCATTTGAAAAATTTAATAGTAAAAAATTAAATTTTTTAGCAAAATCATTATGAAATAAAAAAGCACTATAATACAATAAAGGGTGATTTTTAGGCTTTGCATAGGCTTAGGAAAAATAAATTTGTTTAAAACTACATTTAAAAGAGCTTTTAAAACCAAAAAATAATCAATTAATTTTTAAGGTCTAAGTATCATTTTATTTTTATTTATTTTTAGAAAACAAAATTATCAAAATAATTTTTCATAAACTATTGTTTAAATCATTAGAGAGTTTTAACTTATTAATCAAATAAAAAATTTCAAAATTATTACAACTAAATACAATATTAAATGTTACAGTATTTGACGAGTAAAATGCAATTTTAATTTTTAAAATTCATTGTTAGGTTGGTGAGTTATTTATGACTGGTTTTATTAACGTCAGAATTTTAGGGACCCTCAAAATGTAATATAGTATGCGTGTTCATTTCGTATATGTTTTGCTCTGTGGGAATGGTTGTGGGAGGAGCTGTTTTAACCAATTAGCGCTTGGTAAAAAATTGATCTCAAATAAACAAAAGATCTCTTTTTTTCTCAAGCGCTGATTGCCTAAAAGTGATTCCATGACGTCATAACTGCGTAAAGATTTTTAACACTGAACAACTTTCGTTTAAATCAGAGGGTTTTGTCAATTAGAGATAAAATTAGTACCATTAGAGGTAAAATACTCGTAGCTGAGAACATAGGGCGTGGTTTAATTTTCACCTTTTTTTATAAAAAAACACATCATTTTGCCTGTTTTTAATGAAAACTTAAAAAAATTCATTGCTAGTATCATATGTACTGTAAAATTCCATAGGTACTCTCAAAATTGCAAACTCAATTCAGATTTTACAAGCTCAAGTAAAGTTGGAAGCGCGCCCATACATGATTTCTGCATTCCGTTAATTAGTTGATTTAAAAGATGAAAAACAATTCTGAGCGATAATTGGAGAATACAAAAAAGCAAAAGTTGCAGCTATGAGGATTTTACCTATTCTAGCAGACAGCTTGCTGGTTTTAAAAACCAGTAATAGTTTTTACTTATTAAAACAATGCATACTTACTGGTTTTTAATTTAATAAATACTTGTTTCAATGAGAACCAGTAGTAAGCGACTGCAACTTGTGAAACCAGTAACTGATTTACTTCATTGTTTCAAAACCATGCGTTCTTACATTGTACTTAATTTAATATATACTGCAAAACAAGTAAGTTTGAAGTGTTGAATAAAATTTGAAAACATTGTAAAATTATACAACATTTTTGATGCATACATAGTTGAGTTTTTTGTAGATTTGTGGGTATTTTTATTAAAATTGAAAATTTTACAAAACTGCAAAACTAATTCATGGAGATTTTTGTTAAAATTGAAAATTAAGGAAAATAAAAACTAATGGAAAAATATTATGTTTGCACTGGCTTTAATTTTCTAGTTTGAAGCTATTTTTCTTTTATTTTTACTGGAGAGTTAGTGTTTTTGAAACATTTATCTCACACATAAAGAAAATCTTCCAGATGGTTTTATATTCTACTAACGATTCAAAAACATAAAAAAAGAAATTGTATGGATATAAGAATTTTTTATTGGGATTTTAAATTGGGTCTTGGATGTTTCATTCCAGTTTTGCCCCCAGTTTTTTATTTACAAATATTGAAACTCAAAGAAAATAGTACAAAAGCTTCATGGCCTGATAGTATAATTAGCAACAAAATTGTAAATCTATTTAACTAAAATCAAGTTATTAAAGTATGCAAATGGGGTTATTTCCACTTATGTTTCCTAGAGGAGGTCTCCATTAGTTGGCGTTTAACTCAAGTGGGGCGACACTCTGCATGTGTGTATGCAATTGTGTGCTATATAAGAGAGAACAAAATGACTGTTTCTTATTCTGAATCATTGATTGAAGTTGCACATCATGCAATGGGGACAATAAGTTAACACAAAACACTACATGACATACATACATGTTGAATTTAAATTTGAGAACCTACACTCTATTGGGGGGGGGGCAGCACCACACTCTCACAATAGTCCCCAATTTACTCCTATCCACCCCAAATATAGGAATTTTCTGGGGTGCTGATTTTTTTTTTTTTTTGGGAGGGGGCACTGCGCTCTCACAATAGCCCCCATTTTACTTCCAACCACCCCAAAAATTTCATTGAGGGGTTTTCTGGGGTGCTTATTTTAAATATAAACTTCGTTCATTGATTTTACTTTTGAAAACCCCCAAAGGAGCTCTACTCTATTGGGGGGGGGTAGCACCAAACTCTCACAATAGCCCCCATTTTACTCCAATCCACTTAAAACATAGGGGTTTTCTGGGGTGCTGATCAATTTTAAGTATTAACTTCTGTTGTTGCTTTTACATTTGAGAACCTCAAACTGGGGGGAGTTTTACCCTATTTGGGAGGGGGGTGGCACCCCAATCTCAGAATAGTCCCATTTTAATCCCATCCACCCCAAAACATAGAGAATTTCTGGGGTGCTGATTTAACTTCTGTTGTTGCTTTTACATTTGAGAACCTCAAAACGTGGGGAGGGTTACCATATTTGGGGGGGGGGGGGCACTGCACTCTCATAATAGTCCCATTTTAAATTGACCACCCCAAAAAGATCATTGATGGGGTTTTTTTGGGTTCTGATATTAAATATACACTTTGTTTTTTGATATTACATTTGAGAACTTCCAAAAGGGGTCTATTCTATTGGGGGGGACAGCACCACATTCTCACAATAGCCTCCAGTTTACTCCCATCCACTCGAAACATAGGGGTTTTCTGGCTGGGATTCTGATTTTTTAAGTTTTAACATCTGTTGTTGCTTTTACATTTGAGAACTTTAGAATGGGGGCATGTTGCCCTATTCGGGGGGACATGTTTGCCCTATTTTTTTGCTCTATATTTGCATCGCGCTCTCAGAATAGTTCCATTTTATTCCCATCCACCCCAAATATAGGAATTTTCTGGGGTGCTGATTTTAAAATTAACTTTAAATTATCATAGTTCTTTATGTTTACTAACTTTTATAACACTACTTACAAGTTAAATAATAGTAAAGTTATATATAAAGATAAAGATAATGATATATAAAGATAAAGATATTTGTCTTTATTTAATTAATATCTATAACTCTCTATATTCTGTTAATCAATTCCATAAAAATTTATTAGTGTAATTGTCCTATGTTAAATGCATATTTATATTGTAAATGTACATATGATTTCGTACATAAACATATTTTATATACTCCACTACTCTCTAAATCCAGTTTGTAATTATTTAAATAATTGATGCATTTAGCACTTTGTAAATAATCTTAGCATCCTACTCTTTAAATATAATACATACTATTTTATCAATATAACACACTTATATATCGCTAATAAACATTGCATTTTGTATACATCTAGTATAGGTTTCTCATGATTGCACTTAAAATTTCATAATTAACATTATATATCTCTAATAAACTTTGCATTCTGTATACATCCAGTTCAAGCTCTGTATAATTGCACCCATAATTTCATAATTAACATATATTCTTGTATATTAAATTTACAGTTGCACACTCACTTCTCATTATTTCTTACTACATTATTTTATTACTAATATTTTTTTAAAAAAACTAAAAAAACTTTTTGTTATATTAACCTATAATATCTTCCAACATATTTATAATAAATATATCACACATCATTTTACAAACAACAATTATTAATAATACTACTAATAATTACTCTAATAAATAATTTAATAATACATTATAATTAATCAATTTTTAAAAAATTTAATACTCTCATGTTTCTTACATATCATAATCATGCAACTAACATAAACCAATTATTATAAGGTAATTATTTATACTATGTATATCACGTTTTTATAAAAAATTTCCTCATATTTATATCTTTAGCAGTAACTTACAATTTAAAAATTACAAATATATATCACTCAATTTAAGCAAATAATGCTTTAACAATTATAGCAGTTATTCATATATATATATATAATATGGTAAATATCTATAAATTAGTTTTATAATATTATTTGTTTTTAAAAAAGTTTCTTTTTTTATGGTTTAAGCTAGTAACTTCTTTATTATATTCCCACCCCCCTTTTTTCCTATTCTGTTGTTGCTTTTACATTTGAGAACCCTCAAACATATTTGGGTTGCCATATTTGGGAGGGAACACCGCGCTCTCACAATAGCCCCATTTTAATCCTAACCACCCCAAAAATATTATTGTAGGTTTTCTGGGGTGCTGATTTTAAATATAAATTTCCTATGTTGATTATACATTTGAGAACCTTCAAAGGAGGTCTATTCTTTTTTTTTTGGGGGGGGGCAGCACCACACTCTTACAATAGCCCCTATTTTGCTCCCATCCACCCCAAACATAGGGGTTTTCTGTTATGCCGATTTTAACTACTAACTTCTGATGTTGATTTTACAATTAAAACGGGGGAGGTTTACCCTATTTTACCTTTAACAACCAAAAACTTAGGATTGTAGGGTTTTCGTGGGTCCTAATTTAAATATAAACTTTGTTTGTTGAAAGTTGTGAGAGTGTGGTGCTGCCCCCTCCAATAGGGTAGACCTCTCTTTGGAGGTTCTCAAATGTAAAATCAAGAAACAAACAAAAAACAAATGAAGTTTATATTTCAAATCAGCACCCTAGAAAATTCCTATGTTTGGGGTGGATGAAATTTATATGCGGCTATTGTGAGAGCGTGGTGCACCCCTCTCAATAGAGTAATCCCCGTTTTGAGGTTCTCAAATGTAAAAACAACAACAGAAATTAATATTTAAAATCAGCACGCCAGAAAATTCCTATGTTTGCTGTCAATGGTAGTAAAATGGGGTCTATTTTGAGAGTGTGGTGCTGCCCCCCATAGAATAGACCCCTTTTGGAGCTTCTCAAATTTAAAATCAACAAAAGGATTCTATATTCACAATCAGCACCCCAGAAAACCCCTCAATGATATTTTTGGCTTGTGTTGGTTAGTTGTAAAATGGGGGCTATTGTTAGAGCGTGATGCCCCCCCTTCCCCAATAGAGTAAAGCCCCTTTTTAAGAATCTCAAATGTAAAAGCAACAACAAAAGTAAATATTCAGAATCAACATCCGAGAAAATCCCTATTTTTGGGGTGGTTGGGAGTAGAATGAGGCCTATTGTGAGAGCCCAGTGCTCCGCCCCCAAATAGGGTACACTCCCTTTTGAGGATCTTGAATCTAAAATCAAAAAACAGAATTTATGGTTGTACTTTGGGCTCAGAAACATCAAGAAAAACCATATTGGTTAGTTTTTAAGTTAATGGGGCATAAACAAAAGTTTACTGGAATACCCCCAAAAAAAGATTGGGGGTCGCCCCCATTTAGAATTTTCAAAAGATCAAATCAAAAAATGGAGTTCATATTTGAAATCTGAGCGCTAAAAACCCCACCTTTGTTGAGTTTTGTTAATAATACAGTGAATTGAAACCCATAATTTATACATATTTTCCATGCTCAATGTGTCCACAACTCTAGTGAAATCGATTGAAACAGCGTTAGCCAATGAAACAATGAATGTCCAATTTTGTTTGTCCAATGAAACAGCGTTAGCTGTTTTGGCCCTTTTCTTCTTTTTTTCACGCTTTATAAATATTTATACAACAGGGGTTCCAGTGAGCACCCTATGGACGCTGGTGTACAAATGGAGATCTTTTCCCCTCTCACATACGCCAAAATAATTCATATTTTACACAAGAAAAATAACCTTTTTAAAAATCATTTGATTAGTATTAAAAAAATAAAAGAAAATACTACAGATAGTTTTTGTAGTTTTTTGGGTACACAACTTTAAAGAAATAAATCATTTTAAAAGTGTTTTATCAATTTTAAAACTGGGGGCAAACTGGGGGCAAAAAAACTGGGGGGAAACATCCAACACGTTTTAAATTATTTTTTTGTTTTAGGATTATAAAGAAACTAACCTAAATTTGAATAGATTTAATTTTTTTTCATTTGCTTTAGGGATTAGCTGTACAATACTATTTTAGTAGTTATACCAATAAAGATAAATGTAAATTGTTTAATTTGCGCATGAAGATTTTAACATCAAATTGTTAAAACTAAGGCTAACTAAGAAATTAATTTATTATTGAGATTTTTGAAAACAGCTTAACACTAAGTATTTTTACAAAATAAAGTTTTTATATGTAAAGGAGTCATTTTTTTATAATTTAATAAGTTTATATAAAAAAACAACTAACAGAAAATGCACTGTAGTATTGCAAATCTGCTTTTATTGATGTATTTTTATTAGGCAATTTATTAAAACGTCCATATTTCTCATTAAAAAAGGCTCCATAATACCATAAATACTTATTTATTATCTTTATTGCAATAGAAAAATAATAACCTAAGATATTTTGTAAGTTTAATTTTACTGTCAAAACCAGTAAGATAATCCAGAGAGTATAGCAAAACATTATTTATAAACTTGTGTTTTAGTATTTATTTTTAATTTATTTAAAAATTTTTTCTAAATTCTATTTTTTTAAGATTTTTATCTATTTATTTGTTTATTTTAAGCGTCCATGTTTTGTTTCATATGGCCCATGAAAACCGTATTGACTTGGTAAAATGGCAAATTTATATAATACCCCATATTATATTAAATTTAACTTAAATTACTTTTTAAAGCTCATAATCAAGATCTCCAGGTCAGAATTGACCTAATTAACCTATTTCCGTATTTTTTGTATAGTAAATATCTTTAAAACAAATTAGTGGCACTTGTAGGAAACCTACCAAGTATTTTTAGTGAAAAATTTTTATAGTGAAAATAAAATAGTAAAGTAAAACTATTCACAAATCCTTGTTTTAGCAGAAAAAAATTAATAATTGATGGATTGATGGTTCACATTCCAATTGAAGAACATAAAGCAAGGGACGTTTTTTATTTGTTAAATTTTATAAATATATTCAAAACACAGGTGGGTGACAAATAATTTCCTTATAATAAAAAATACAGAAAAGGCTAACATACATAAGTTTACAATACAACATAAAAATTTATGCATGGAATTTACATAAGCACAAGCAATAAATCAAACACAAAATACAAAGATTTACATCATTAACAAAAATATTAATCATAAATTTTTTTTAAAAAGATTCACTCATGCAATACAAGTTGAAAAAACTCTCATATGTCTTACCTAACTTTATGAACCTTTAATATTAAATTGTTAAAACACTTTCTACTTATTATTAATTTTTAGGAATGAATAAACTAAAAATAAACAAAATGTAGCTGCTCTAGTTTGCTCAGGTAGTTATCCTAAATATGGCCATATGGCTTTCATGAAGACAAATTTTTAAGATTCTAGGAAATTTGAACGCCAGCACGTGATTGCTGAGCTTTTGACCATAAAATATTTGATCGCCGCTCACTTAATTGCCAAGCAAAAAAACTTTTTTTATTACACAAAAGTTTTTTTTCTAAGCAGAACAAAATTTTTAATTTCATATTTCAATTTTTTTAAACCTAAATTATTATTTTATTTACATAATATATGTACATTTTCACATAATTATTAGCAATATATTCTTGTTTAAAGCAATATTATACTTAATCGCAAACCATTTATGCTACTTTTCAAAAATGCTTTACAAATAGAACAAATCAATCATGTTAGTTTTAAAGAATGCCTTACAAATTGAGGAGAAGTTAAAGTACTTACAAGGAGTATGTTTTGATCAGTAAAGCAAAACGTGGTAAAGAAACTAAAATCAAAACTGGGTACAAGTAACGAAAATATTTCACAATAACAAAATCTCTTCATATAAAATATTTTTAATTAAATATGTTGGTACCTAATTAGCGAAATTTAACCGTAAAAGTTAAGAATACTAGTCTTGAATGTTATTTTAAAGAAGAACTTTCACTCGAATTTCATTTACACACCACTATTCAACATTTTTTAGTTTAAACATATAAAAAGGGTTGATAAGCTCCTTTTTATTTTAAAATATAAGAGAATTTTTAAAATTTTATTGTCATTTTTTGTAAATTAAAAAAACACTGTTTTTAAGTTGTAAAAAGTAGAATATTATATTGCGAGTACATGAGACTACTCGCTTTCTAGCTGTTTCAAGTTGATTGTTTTAATGATTTTAATCAAATTATTTAATATTAGCCAAAAATTATAAAATTAACGTCACGTAAACTTTTTTAATGTAATTATTTTGGTAAGCACTAAAAGACACCTACTACACCTACTACACCGACGGACCAACCGAGGGGTGAAAGCCTCTCTTGTTACTAAACATTTCCCTAGAGCAACCTAAGGAAAACCTTAAAATCAAGCTAAATTTAATGTTTTGTTTTATTTTGAGGTTTTGCTTAGGTTGCTTAGGTCCGTCGGTGTAGTAGGTGTCTTTTAGTGCTTGCCATTATTTTTGGGATTTTGCACTACTTTTTATAATTTTTCGAGATTTATCAAAAACATAATATGACCTAAGAAAATTTTTGTTTATACACTAGGTTTTTGAATAAAGTTATGCAAGAAAAAAATGCAACATTTCAAACGTACGCGACTTTCTGTGCATATACCACTGATTTCTTGCGAAGGAATTTTTTGCAGTCAATACTTGTTTTTTCGTGCAGCGCATTTACTTGCAAAAGTGGAAAAAAAGTTGCAATATGCACTGCAAAACGCTAACACTGTTAAAAATTGGTGCACCCAAAAATAGCAGAGAATGGCGGGTTTTCAGTATTAAACTCGCACAAGAGTGCTAGTTTCAAGCAAAATATTTTATTTAAAATTTAGTATTATTTTTATTCAGCATTATGCGAAAACTTTTTTTCAAACTAAATATAAACAGTTTATTGTAAACTTTTGTTTTAAAAATTTACGTTTGGTGTCTTTTGGGTGATACAAAATATTGGATTTAAAAAAACTGGACTGACTCCGCAGGTTTTTTTTTTAAATTTATGAATACTATAGTGTAGATATACAATAAACTTAAAAATTCTGAAATAAAAGACTAGACATCAGCTTGCATTTTTTAACGTAACAAAATTTAAAAAGAATTTCAAATATGCACCTAAAAATAAACGCAAGAATATATAATTCAAATAAATATGTCCAATTGTACAATAAACCGTTCTAATCAACTCACACATGATCGAATTTAAATAATCAAATTTAATCATCATTTTCTGCTATTTTTTTGCACAAAGCGATTTAGTAAAATAGTCTTAGAAAAAACGAGTTTTTCGGTGTAAGAAATATCGCTGTGCGAGAAAAGTTTTATTGAGTGCATAGAAAATAGCTTGCGTGTGAAAAATCACAAGTGCAACATTTCTTGTAAAATTTAGGTAAAAAATTCCCTGTCTAGCCGAAAATCCTCTTGTTTTATATATATTTTTGATATAAGCAGTGATATTAAAATAACTCCAATATATGCAAAATTTGTGATTATTGTGGCAAAAAAAACCTAGCTGACCGCGATGATTTGCAGTATTGAATCGACTATATTTAACATTAAAATCATTTAAAACTTTCCGTAAAAACAATTTAATATTTAAGATCAAATACCATATTTTAACAATTATTTAACAAATTACACAATTTGGAACAAAAATACAATTTTTTAAAGCGTGAAAGTTGACTAATTTATGTATATTTTTTGAAAAGCAGGAATTAAAAAAAAACATGCGTTTCAATTCGTTTATTTAAAAAAATTTTATAACCGCACAATTTATAGTCCGTTTACGTCTCCTATACAAACTTACTAGGGGCCAACCAGATATATTTCAACCATAGATATCTACTATCAAACTCTCATCTTGTAAATAAAATCTACAACGGTTTTTAATACTCAAGAAATCTTTAAATTTTTAGAATAAAGATTCGTAATTAAAATAAGGAATCTTAATAAAATAAAAAGGCTTTAGAAAATCTTAATATAGCATAATAAACAATAAATATCCTAATTTTAAAACAACTAAATTAGCTTTGTAGATAAAATCTTGTATAATATTTCACTGTCAAAAATGTTTAGAAGCGCTTTAAAATTTGCATTCTTAGGGGGTCCTTACCCCGGTTTGCCCCGGCTCATTTGACAGCTAAATTGCCGGGGCCGGGGCCGGGGCCGGGGTAGAAAGAATTGCGTTTGCCGGGGGCGGGGCCAGGGCCGGGGTGAAAAAAAAGTGCCGGGGCAAGCCGGGGCCGGGGCCGGGTCCCCGGTCGATCCCTAGTTTTCAATTCTCCACCTAATTATACACCACCGCACGTTTCGCACAAGAATGTCAACTAGAGTAGTGCATTTAATTTCAGCACTTTTTCGTTTTTCCAATGTAACTTTTCACTGTATGGCCCGATTTTCATGTTTGATAGCTCATTTTAAAGCTTTTACGATACTGCGTTGCGTCATAAAAGTTTCAATGTAAAAAAGTTGCTTTTTACTTAATTAAATCAGTTTTTAAAAAAAATGGAAAATTGCCGAAATTAAATATATGCATTTAATTTCGGCACTTTACAAACAATCGATTGTTTCTCAGTCAAAAAATCATCATTTTCAAAAATTTAAAAACCTATCATTATCTCCAGACAGTTTTCTTTAATTTAAGCTTTTATTTGTAGTTCAACGTGTAACTGGCAAAAAGTCACAACTAAAATGCCAACTGGTATCAAAATGAGCAAAATTTGGGAAAAAAGTGCATTTAATTTCGGCACTTTTTAAAAGGACCCCCTTAATCGAGTTTAAGTGAAGTGCTATGACCCCTACACATTTCAACGTTGTCGTTTAACTATTTACAACTACAATTTAAACCCGATCACTTAATTCAACCCGTTTTTACCTACAGCAATATGTGTGCCGAAATTACACTATTTTATTTTATAACGATTGCTCACCACAGACGCAACGTAGAACCACGGGGACTAAAAATTCGGAAAATACACTAAATTTTACCAGGACAGTTTAATTTTTATATCAATTTATTGCGTAATCATGAAATGCCCATGTTCTAAAAACGAGTAACAATTTTATTTTTTGTAAATCACACAATTTCACATAAAAATATCATAACATAACAAATAAAAAGCTGACGACAGTCATCTACATATAATTAGCTCTCATTTGAGCTATCAAACGTCGTATTCCGTCCAGGATTACCAAAGATATAGTCCAAAATCAAAAATGCCCAATTGGGAAAAGTGCCGAAATTAAATGCACTACCCTATGCCAAATATCTGAAAAGCATTCATCCGCCATCACGTGGGAGATCCAAGGCCGCTCATTGGCTGATTCGTACTGAAGCCACACCCACCAAGACAGGGGGAAAAGCGCATGCGCCTGTGGATTTTTATAACATTCGCCACTCAGCCCAAATTAAGAAGGGGCATGGGTAATTGCTATGGTGAACCTACACACAGCCGCCTTGAGTTTTTGACATAACAGCTCAACACGGCTGATTGACAACACGGCTACAGAACCGACTGTGCAAGGCCAGAAGCGAGGGGAAATAACCCCTTAAAAAACAAAATCAATGCTAAAACGAATGTTTTAACATTATTAACACATTTTTATGAGCATTTTAGTGCTAGTTTTGACCCACTTTACAAAAGATTTTAGAAAGCTTTTAACCAAAATAGTGCCCAAAATTTGGGACTTATAAAAAAATGAAAATTACAACTTAAAACCGGGAGTTTAATAAAGGCTACAGGAGCCATCTCCCTGGCTACAATATTAATGGGGGGCGGCGCGACTAATTAATAAGTGACTGTACGCTTGTCACAAAAATGCAAAGACCTAAAAAATTAGAAACTTTAAAAGAAATGCTTAAACAGAATCTGGCGGAATCTTTCTTTATGTAGAATAACGACAGTTAATTTAATGTACACAAACGTCTTGAAAATATTCAAAAATAATTTGTATATGACTTTGGTTAACGAAAAAACTAGATCATAATACACCAAAATAAGAATTAAACATAAAACAATTATTGTAAAAAAACAGCAGATTGTAAATACTTTTTTCTTCCTCATTTTTTCCAGCGTTATACAAATTATGTTCAGTTCTTCTTGAGACCTTTGTGTACATTGATGTAAACGTCGTGATTAGTGATCGACCGGGGCAGAATTTTTGCTGATGCCGGGGCCGGGGCCGGGGCCGGGGCCGGGGTAGAAAAATTTGGATTTGCCGGGGCCGGGGCCGGGGCAGGCGAAAATTTAAGCAAAAGTTGTAATTTTGGTCATTTTTTTCAAATAAAAATCAACATTTTTACTGTTAATTATTTGGTTTATGTAATGAATAGTCACATTTTAGAATTTAAGTACTTTGTGAGTCAAAAAACTTATTTTTTATTACACAAAAGTTTTTTTTCTAAGTAGAACAAAATTTGTATTTTCTAAATTATTATTT
>JASAMX010009830.1:0-23978 GCA_030248175.1 Microlaimidae sp. YZB2_3 | reverse complement strand
CATGCCCCCATAGGTCCACCCCCCCCCTAGCCTCGAAATTTTGGGACCCCCCTAGACGAAAATCTAGGGGGCCCCCCTCCCCCCAAATTTCCGAATTTTTTACCCCTGACCCCCCTCTAGATTTTGAAATCTAGAGGGGGGTCAGGTGGGGTCCGGTGTCCAAAGCAAAACAGTTTTAAACCATAATAACTTTAATAATTGTTCTTTTTATAGGATAATACTACATTTTATTGAATAAAAAGCCATATTCATGTATAAAAACGGTGTAAAAGCATGAATATGTGATGAAAATTCACGTTTTTGGAAGAAAATTTAGTATAAAAAGGTACCTAAAATTTTCCCGAGGGGGGGTCAGATTTCAAAATCTAGAGGGGGGGCAGGGGGACAAAGTTCGGAAATTTGGGGGAGGGGGGGGCCCCCTAGATTTTCGTCTAGGGGGGGGCCCAAAATTTCGAGGCCAGGGGGGGTGGACCTATGGGGTCATGGCCAAAACGGAGGGGGGCAACTTTTTTGAAACGGGGGGGGGGCAATAAAATGGGGAGGGGCAAGCAGGGGGGAAAGAAAAAAAGAGAAAAAAAAGGGGAAAAAGAAGGGAAAAGGGAAAAATGTACAAAAAAAAGCGAAAATATAGAAAAAATAGGTCTAAAATGGCTTAAAATACATTGAAATAGGCTAAAAACTGCAAAAAATCGCAAGGATGGCGTCATCATAGGTTAAAAATGACGTCATAAATTTAGGGTACTTTTTCATTTTTTGGCAGAGGGGGGCAATAAAACGGGGGGGGGCCAAATCCTCCATTAAAATGGGGGGGGGGCATTTTCAGACCATGCACAGGTCTGTCTATCAACACAGCACTACTACAGTATGAACTCCCCAAAACCATTGTAAACTCCTCGCAATAACGTCACCCACATACTTTAAAGTTTTTATTGCTTACAACATTTAAAAGTGGGTTTTTACCCACTTACATTAAAAAAAGTATTGAGCATCCACTGCAACATGCGGAGGGAAACAAAGGGTGATCAAATTGCCAGACTGGAAGCAGAGAATGCGGACCTACAGCAGAAGTTGACAGATTTGGAGAAGAGGGTTGCCAGGATGGAGGAGGAACAAGCTCCTAGTGTCAAAACCAGCTTAGTGGCTTCCATTTGTGAACAAGTTCTGCAGCATCTTCTGCCAATGATTGACAGTTATTTTAAGCGCATAGAGGTGCAAAGAAAACATGAGATAATGCTGGTTGTATCTGGCCTACTGGAGAGCGATTTCTATGAAAAGAAAAAAGAGAATGTGGCTGAGTTATTAAAGACTCTGGATAGTGGCGATTCAGGAGAGGTCACTCCAGTTGAGTTTTTTGTATTGGAAAAGCTGGAGACCGGACCAGGCTCCTAAAAATAAGTTTTTAATAAGTACATCAGAAATAGAGCTGTATGTTCAGGAGGACGACTACGGGGGGTCACTAAACTTGATAAAGTTTATGTAAGGCCGTCAATGAATGAGGAACAGCGAGTCTGTCAAAAGGAATTGCTTGGCAAACTTTGGGAGCTTAGAGAGCAGAACAAAAAGGTTTCACTTTGGTATTCTGCTGATAGTGATCCCTTTTTGTTTGACATCACTCTCAAGGCTCCCCTAAATGTTTCAAAATAGGATATTATGTGACTTAATTATCACTGTAATAAACTAAAGCTTATACCTAGTATAAAAATTTTGTGTATGAATGCAAGAAGCCTTGCTAACTCCTTAGACGAGCTTGATGTTCTGATTTCAGGAGATGACCCTATCTATGGTACTATTGATATCTGCTTTATTTGTGAAACATGGCTCACTGAAACAACCACTAATAATATGATAATCAAAAATAGAGAATTTAATGTTTATCAAAGGGATCAACAGCAGCAAGGAGGAGGTGAAGTAGTTCTATTAATTAAAAATATTTTTAGAGTAGTTGAAGTAGAATATGTAGAAATGGAGGAATAAAATGATGCAATAGAACTAGTGGCGGTTGACATTATTCTACAGAAGTCATCTAAACTGAGATTCATAGGTATTTATAAAGAACCTAGTCCTAGCAAAGAAAAAGACAATCTAATATTTGAGCTAATCAGGAATTTAACAGAAAACTTAGTAGGAACCATTGTTTTAACTGGAGGTTTCAATCTTTCAGGGGTAGATGTAGATTGGTCTTCAGATAAAATAACTAAACACGCAATTATCTGGATCTTTTGTTCACAAACGATAGAGAAATTTTCAATAATGTTACTGTTGCTCCCAGTTTTCACAATCAGACCATGACACTATTTTATCTGAAATTAATCCTAAAATACTTGACAGTCCTAAAAATAAGATTCAAAACTACAAACCTGATTTTTAAAAGCAGATTATGATATGCTAAGTTTATACTTATCCACAATCAACTGGAAAATTTTATTTGAGGAATGTGGCACAGTAGAAAATGCTTGGCAAAAATTCAAGGATATTTTGTTGTACAATATTTAATATTAATACATATAAGAAAACTACAAAATCAAAAGAAAAAACTTTGGCATAAGCGTAATATTAATGAAAAATCGAAATCAAAGTACAAAAAAATTTGCAAAGTATACAAAAATAAAGTTAGAGATTTTATCACTAATAAAGAAACAAAAATTTTAAATTCAGGGGGTTTAAACAATTTTTATAAATTTGTTAATAGTAAAATTAAAACAAAACAAACTATCCCACCAATTAAAAGAGATTATGGGATATTTGTAACTGAAGACTTTGAAAAAGTTGAACTTTTTGAAAATTATTTTGCTTCTTGTTTTTACTGATGATCATAATACCTTGCCAAATTTTAATCCACCAAATATTGGGAAGTTAGACAACATTGTATTTACCATAAAAAGGTATTTAAAGCCCTAAAAAAACTCCCAAACAAATTGTCTCAAACACCTGACTGTTTTCCAGCTTACTTTTTAAACGCTTGGCTAAAGTTATTGCTGAACATTTGGCAATAATCTTTCAGATGTCTTTTGATTTTGGAGAATTACCACTTGATTGGAAAATAGCTTTATTAAACTTACTGTTTAAAAAAGGCACCAAAAGCCTAAAAGAAAATTATTGTCCAATTTCATTTACAACTTTTTTTGTAAACTAATGAAACAGCTTGTCAAAAAAGAACTTCTTGACTTTTTCCATATCGTTTTGTCAAGGTTTCAACATGGTTTTAAGGCAAATAGTTCAACAATAACACAGCTGTTGGAAACTTTTAATGAGTGGACGCAGGCACTAAAAGATAAACTTCTAATCGATGTCATTTACTTGGATTTTGCCAAGGCCTTTGACACTGTGTCACATCAAAAATTGTTATATAAGCTAGAAAAATACGGTTTCTGGTAAATTTTTAAAATGGATAAAAGAATTTTTGTTGGGCAGGAAATTAAAGTTGTAATCAGACCTGCGCACGGTCTGGAAATGCCCCCACCCCCGCTTTATTGGAGGATTTGTCCTCCTCCCGTTTTATGGCCCTCCCGCGCCAAAAAATGAAAAAGTACCCTAAAATTATAACGCCACTTTTGACCTATGACGACGCCATCATCGTGAATTTTTTTCAGTTTTTTGCCTATTTCAATGTATTTTAAGCCATTTTAGACCTATTTTTGCCTTATTTATTTTCGCTTTTTTTCCCTTTTCCGTTGTTTTTTTCTCTTTTTTTTCTTTACCCCCAGCTTCCCCTCCCCGTTTCAAAAAATTTGCTCCCCGTGCCCCCCCCCCCATTTTGGAATTGCCCCCCCCCCCCTTATAACCCCGGGGGGGGGGGGGGCAGTGCACAGGTCTGTGTAATTAATGACTCAGTATCCAAATCATTTCCTGTAAAAATTTAAGTTCCTCAGGGTTCTGTTTTGGGTCCATTTTTATTTTTAATATATATTAACGATATTGTAGATTATGTTAAGTACTCACAAATTAGACTCTTTGCAGATAATATAAAGTTGTTTGCAAAATCTTCATTCTAAGGATTACCACATTCAAACCTTAAGACTTCAAAAAGATTTAGATAGAATACACAGCTGGTCACAAGACTGGCAATTGCAATTATCAGATCATAAATGTGAAGTTCTTCATATTCGAAATCATAGCAGAGTTATTTTGTAAATATAAGCTTGGTAATAACTTACTAACTACAGAATTGGTGCGGTTAATATTAATTTAATGGGTTGTTTTTGAAAAATAACGGTTTTAAATAAGTATTTCGTCCATGTTTAAAGTAGTCCATTCTGTATTATTTTTCGCGCGCGAAATTTTTTATAAATAGCACCACACCACATGCATTCCTAAGCCTAAGCAAAGCCTAAAAACAACCTAAACTTTTTTCGCGCAGCTATTTGTTAAAGTTCAGGTTGTTTTTAAGGCTTTGCTTAGGCTTAGGAATGTATGTGGTGTGGTGCGATTTATAAAGAAATTCGCGCGCGAAAAATTCGCGCGCGCGGAGCGAGCGTTTCGCGCGCTCATAATTAGTAACTGCCCCGATGAGGCTAAAGGTCTATTCATACTTATGACAAAACGTCCTTTGGACAAAGTCCAAAGGACAAACCAAAACGTCCTTTGGACAAGCCAAAACGTCCTTTGGACTTTGTCCTTTGGACGAAGTATGAACGCTATTTAGAATTTGTCCTTTGGACAAAGTCCAAAGGACAAAGTCCAAAGGGAAAAGTCCTTTGGACTTTGTCCTTTGGACAAAATCCAAAGGGAAAAGTCCAAAGGACAAAAGAAGTATGAATACGTTGTCCTTTGGACTTTTCCCTTTGGACTTTTCCCTTTGGACTTTTTCCTTTGGACTTTTCCCTTTGGACTTTTCCCTTTGGACTTTGTCCTTTGGACAAAGTCCAAAGGACTTTTGTCCTTTGGACTTTGTCCAAAGGACGTTTTGTCATAAGTATGAATAGACCTTAACAGGAGAAAACTCCGCAGCTGACTCCGCAGCGGAGTTACCTGGAGTGAAATAACCTTTTTTAAGCTTAAGGCTATGCGTTCCTAAGCCTAAGCAAAGCCTTAAAAACAACCTAAACTTTAACAAATAGCTGCGCGAAGAAAGTTTAGGTTGTGTTTAGGCTTTGCTTAGGCTTAGGAAGGCGTACGCTTAAACTCCGCTGCGGAGTCAGCTGCGGAGTTTTCTCCTAATAGCCTCTGATGACCGGTAGCCGCGGTGTCCGGAAATTTCGTCTTCTACATCTCGTCTTTCAACATCTCGTCTTCTACATCTCGTCTTCGGAAAACTCGTCTTTTGGACGCGATTTTGTAAACGTACTTCCAAAAACGCGAGTTTCTACCCCAATGATAAAATTTTCTTTGATTTTTGGGTTTTGCTTAGGTTTCTTAAGAAAAAATAAGGTTTTTACTCTTCAGTTCAAAAAGCATCATTAAATACAAATTTACCATGATAAAGTTTTGCTTGATTTTTAGGTTTTGCTTAGGCTTAGGTTCTCAGTTTTTTGAATAAATCATTTAATAAAAGTTTATCATGATAAAAATTTTGCTTGATTTTTGGCTTTTGCTTAGGCTTACATAAAAAAAGGTTTTCTATACATTGTTTTAGTCAAAAGATAGGAGAAACTTGTCTTTTAAAAAGAGCGTTTACAAAATCGCATCTAAAAGACGAGTTTTCCGAAGACGAGTTGTAGAAGACGAGATGTTTAAAGACGTATTGTAAAAGACGAAATTTCCGGGAACCGGTAGCCGCACTCATAAGGCAAACACTAAATTCCACCGACTCCGACTCCGCCTCAAATTTCTGCAAATTATATATTGATGTGCAGGTTAGGAGGAATTAACAAAATCTCGAACAAAATGAACCAATTTGAATGTTTTTTTTAATCAGTTTAGCTGTTTTTGCGTGTAATTTTTTTAGAAATTATTAATTTTTAACTGAATTACAATATAAAAACATAAAATTAAGTTTAAAAAGCATAATATTACCAAATTAAAAAGGAATATAATTAATTAATCTCGAGAACTAGTTAGTTTTTAAATGCAGAGTTGAAGCTAGTGTAATAGGTAAACTGAACGGGGGGGGGGGGGGGGGGGGGGGGGGGGGGGGGGGGAAAAAAAAAATAAATAAATAAATTGCTATCATTCAGTAATTGCAATTGCTATTGCTATTGCTATTGCTATTATGTATTGCTCTTATGAGTGAAATTTAAAACATGAAAACAACAAAATAAATGTAAATTAACAGGAGGCCTCATTGTTCAGCTTACAAAAGGTTAAAACAGAAGTCACTATATGCAAAGTTTTTTGCTCCAATCTCTAAAATAATGGACAACCAAATATCTTACTGCATTAAATAACACAAAAAACCGGTAAAATAAAAACGTTTTTTGTCTGAATTCCAAACTTTATTTTTTTTCAGTATTTTAACACATTCAGTTCGCCAAAAAAAGCTCTGCCAGTAAGGCAAACAGCCGCAGTGGACATTCTTAGATCATTCTAACTGAGGGTAATTAAAGCTAATCTTTAAAGCCGAATTTATCGTTAAGGTTAATGCAACAGTTGGCAAAGCAGGATGCCTAAAAACACCATGTAGAAGTGGCAAAATCATTCCAGACAAATCGCTCCAAACACACGAGCCACTTTTCAACGCAACGCTAGGCGCGAGGGAAAATGCGCAGCGCGGACACGTTGAGGTTGGCTTAATTCGAACATAAGTCTTGATTCCACCCACCTGACCGCCGCCAGCTGCTCGGGCGTTTTGCAGAATGTTGACAATCAACAGCGTCCAGCAAGGCCACAGGAAGACAAACAGGAAGCTGTGATTTGGGCGGGGACGGGAAGCCTAACCCCGGCTTGGCAACGGTAGTACAGTACGCGATCGCGAAATAAGTGTACCCCCGGTCAAAATGCCGCCACATTTGGGAGTACAGGGAGACTTGAGAGACAAATCGGTGGCCAAGGTGGGTCCATACCACTATACGGCGAAAACCACGTGAAAAGAATGGAGCATGTATTTATGTGGAAAAACTAACCGTACTTACACCTGTCAGAGACGGAAAGGCAGGTGCGCCGGGTCGCTCATAAAGGCGTTCATGAAAGAAGTGAGTGAACTAAATCTGCCGTCCGGGAATTTTTAGACAGGAATTTTCTAAACGTCACAAAAACTATGTATTTAGTTTTTTATGTCCTGTCGGAATTTTTACTGCCTCAAAAAAGGCGCTACAGGGACAATTTACGGGGTGGGACGCTGTAGGGAAAGAAAGCAGGTACCCAAAGATTTTTTCGACAGGTCCCAGTTGGTCGCTATAACTTGCAGTTGTCAATGTTCCACAGGGAAACTGATGAGTTGAGAAATTCATATGATAGATGCTTCCAGGTAAAACTTGGTGCAAGTGACGCTTGGGCTGTGTAACAAAAGTCATACACCGAAGTAAGAACCATGGCTTTCCAGTATAATCTGTAGCTTGAAATGGTGAATATACTAGAAGAATTTGACCGCGCAAAAACTGGCAAATAAAATACGAAAAATCATAACGGGGGATTTTGAAAAATTAGCCAAATTGGTAGAAATTGCTATTGGAGAATTTTGAGAAAAGGCAAGTGAAAAATAATTTTATTAATTGTAATTAAATTTTAAAATAAGGATATAAAAATTGACAAAAAAGTAACGCTATCACAAAATGGCACTGGAAAGTTCGGATTTCATCAAATTTCTTTTATCAACTTTTATCGGTTGATTTTTAATTTTTAGCGTTGATGAAATGGTACGATTTTTTGATATTATTTTTAACTGTAGGCAAATTAATCTGACCTTGATTAATATGTTTTATTTATTTATTTTTGGGAAACTAAGAATATATGGGTTTTAAGTTTTATGATGAAAAATTATTTTACAAAAACACGATCATTTCAGAAATCATATTATGCATTTTTGATCATTTCGTTTTGAGGATTCTGAGTTGGATAATTGATGAACATTATTATCTATGATGATGATAAATATTATTATCTATGAAAAATATTAGTTACCTAATTTTATTCAATCTTAAAAGAAATTCGTACACCCATTGTAGTTATATGGATCTAACTACTAGGTTAAAATTAACTTGATACAACATATACAATGAGGATCTTTATGTATAATTTGATGTACACAAAAGTCTCGAGAAGTAATTTAAAATAATTGTATAAGACCGGGAAAAAATAAACAAATAAATATTTACAAACACCTGTTTTTTAAATAAAATGTTTTTCAAATTTGTTATTTTTACGTGTATTACTATCTTGTCTTTTTTTGTTGAATTAAAAAGTCATATACAAATTATTTTTAAATCTTTTTCAAGACCTTTGTGTACGATCAAAACTGTCGCGCAATTCCCCATAGTGCGGTTTTATAAGCTTTTTTTGAAACTTACAATTTTTAAGTAACTCTGTAACCCTAAAAATTCTGTAAGGTTTTAATTTTTAAAATAGAGCTTAGTTTTTTTCATTGGCCTTATTTTCTCATGGTTTGGAATTTAAATTAATCAGTTTTTGGAACAGAAAACGTTAATGGGTAAGTCAACTAATTTGTGTATATTTTGTTAAAAGTTGCACTCAAAAAACACGCCGCGTTTATCTGTTAATTTAATCTCAAAAACCTGTTATAAACCGCTGGCTCTGCTTTCGCTCACGTTTCAATAAAATTTTATATATAGGTTTGACTTAGAATTTTCTTGCATATTACTCAAAGTTTTAAAAAAATTCAAATTATATTTTCTGAAATCTTTTGAAAACTCAAATTACCGATACTTCTAGTAAAACATATAAAATACCTTAAAAATAATTAAAGTGTAATAAAAAAAGATGAGCAACGAAAAATCCGTCAACCATAGTTCCATTCAAAATTTGTGTTGCTCTTTGGAGTTCTCCAAGTATTTTCGAAAAAATATTTGGCATAGCAAATCCTTTTCTCTGATAATCGTTGGAAATAATATTCAAACCAGGACAGAATAAATGAGAGTATCCACACAAAAAAATAAAACGAACGTTCGGGTATACACTAAATTGATTTTTATAACATAATTGCTGAAAATTAAAAAACAATCGATTTACATTTTGATTTATTTTTCGTTCGATTATTCTGCAACGTTAATCTGCTTCTGTCAAAAATTCAATTTTTAAAAATAAAATTGCAGCTTGGTGATGGACTGGGTCCAACAATTTTCGCTCGAAAAGCTGCTTATTACCACTGGTCCAGTCGTTCCCCCAATTGAACCTTAAAAAAATTCCAGAGATTGCCAAATAATGAAACAAAACTGTATAATTTTGCGAATATTTTCAGCTTTGGCATATAGTAATCTACACTTCTGGTTGTGTACGGAGATTTGAAAATAGTTAACCATATTACATAACTATGAATTTATCAATTTTTAGGTATTGGTTTTTTTTAGCTTTCTATGCAGGTTAAATACTGAGGTAGTACGCATCTCTCGTTCTTTCTAGAAACACGCGAAAACATCTCGACTTTTGGCTCCATTATTTTTCCCTTTTTTTATTATTTAATTCTCGCTCCGTTCGATTTATCGTCCTACGGTAGGAATTGCGCCTCAGTTTCAACTTAAGGTTTTTAGTTTTAGTATTTTTGTTCTAAAAAATTAGTTATGTAGTTTAAATAAAAATACAATATATTTCTTAAATTTTGAAAAATCATCTTCGTTACTTGTGCGCTTTTTGCAAAAATATTCAGAATAAAACAAGGGAATGTACCCTAAATTAATTGAATTCGTTACAAATCTGTCCGGGAGCCCATGGGCCGATCTAGCCCCGCGCCAACCAATTAGATTGTATTTTCGTTCATCTTTCTTCTTAGTATTCTAACGCTCATTCAAGAAATGTTTTTAAACAGAATAACAGGTGCAGAATCTTTATCGACTAAAACTTTTCGACATTTTTATACAAGCAAGTTTCATTTAGAAAGTTAAATGATTTTTTGTTATAAAATTTTTAATACCAAATTGTATAACATGTGGAATATAGACAGTCTCTAACGTAATGGCAGATTTCCATTTTTATAAAAATGATGCTGTGCAGTTTAATCGCATTACAATAAGAATTTTTATTAGCAATTGTTATTCTGTTTAAAAACATTTCTTGAATGAGCGTTAGAATACTAAGAAGAAAGATGAACGTGAATTTCAAAATTTACCGACGTTCTCTAATTATGGTTGGCGCGGGGCTAAATCGCCCCATGGCGCTCCCGCGCCACCCATGATTTATATTAACGAATTCAATTAATTTAGGGTACCCGTCCTTTAGTTTTTGTCTTGAACCTTGCAAAAAAGCGCATAACGAAGATTGAGTTCGTTTTGCAAAATTTAAGAAAAAAAATAATCCTCTGTCTAAGTGTCATGACTTATGCAATATTTTTATTGCTTATTTTTACTTTTAAAATTACCATAAGCTAATTTTTGCAAAACTTAATAATAACAATAAACAAAAAATACTAAAGTTAAAAACCTTCCGGCTGAAACTAAGGGCGCAACCCCACGCCGTCAGGACGAATTAAAGAATGAACGAGCGAGAATTAAAATAATAAAAAAAGTGGTCAAAGATAATGTGACCAATTAAGTTGCGTCAGATAATTTTTTCCACGTGATATTTTCTCGAAGAACGAGTGAGTGGTTACATTACTACCTAGTTATTTTCAACCTGATAGAATTCGTCTTTAATAGAATAAGTTCCAACATATTTCAAAATTGAAATCGTGGAATTAAAGTTCGGAGCTCGCTACGTTATAAGTAGATATCTGCCCTGGAGCGTGATATCAATGGGTACAATCGCTATGCTTGGTGTAGTACAGTACTCTTCAAATCTCCGTACACAATGTAGACCAGAAGTGTTGGATTCCTATATGCCAAAGCCTGAAACTGGACCTTTTTTGTTCGCAAAATTATACAGTTTTGTTTCATTATTTGGCAATAATAATTCTGTGGAATTTTTTAAGGTTCAATTGGGACTGAGCTCGAACCAGCGATGGTAATGCACGGCTTTTCGAGCGAAAAATTGTTGATTCCAGTCCATCACCAAGCTGCAATTTTATTTTAAAAATTGAATTTTTGAACAAATTCCACAGTAATTTTGCAGAATAATAGAACAATAAATACAAAATGTAAATCAATTGTTTAATTTTCAGCCATTATGTTATAAAAATCAATTCCATTAATTCCATGCATATTACCGAACGTTCGTTTTATTTTTTTGTGTGGATACTACACTCATTTTATTCTGTCTACCTGGTTTGGTGTATTTCCAACGATTATCAGAGAAAAGGATTGCTATGGGATGGTTTTTTTCGAAAAGGCTGGTCTCTACTTGGAGAAGTTTCCAAAGACAACGCAAATTTTGAATGGGAAGTATGGTTGACGGATCTTTCGTTGCTAATTCCGTTGTTTTTATTACACTTCATTATTTTTAAGGTATTTTATATGTTTTACTAGAAGTATCGGTAATTTGAGTTTAAAAGATTTCAGAAAATATTGATTTGGACCTTAAAACTTAGTAATATGCAAGAATTACGTCAAACCTATCTTGTAAAATTTTATTGAAACATGACGAAAGCAGTTAAATTTCAGCGGTTTATAACAGGTTTTTAAAATTTAAATTGACAGACTAATTAGAACGCAGCATATTTTTTAATCCAACTTTTAACAAAATATACACAAATTAGGTAACTTTACCCATTAAGGGTACATTTCTGTTCCGAAATGATTAATTAAATTCCGACATCAAAATATGGCCAATAGTAAAAAACTAAGCTCTCCAGATTTTAAAAATTAAAACCTTACAGAATTTTTAGGGTTACAGAGTTACTTAAAAATTGTAAGTTCCAAAAAAAAGCTTATAAAACCGCACTATGGGGAATCACGACAGTTAATTCAATGTACACAAAGGTCTTGAAAAGATTTAAAAATAATTTGTATATGACTTTGGTCAACGAAAAAAACAAGATCATAATACACGTAAATAACAATTTAAACAGAAAACATTTATTTAAAAAACAGGTGGTTGTAAATACTTATTTGTTTTTTATTTTTTCCCGGTCTTATACAAATTATTTTAAATTCTTCTCGAGACTTTTGTGTACATTGAATTAACTATCGTGATCCTCCATTGTTATGTGTTGTATCAAGTTAATTTTAACCTGAGTCAGCGTTGGCAGATCCTTGTGGCTACAATGGCAGATATTACGAATTTCTTTTAAGATTGAATAAAATTGCAATAATATTTTCATAGATAATAATATTTATCATCATCATAGATAATAATGTTCATCAATCATATTATCCAACTAAGAAATATTCAAAACAAAATGATCAAAAATGCATAATATGCAGTTCTCTGAATGATCGTGTTTTTGTTAAATCATTTTTCACTGGTGAAACCGACTTTAAAAAATCCCCCGTGTGTTCTTAGTTTTCCAAAAATAAATAAATAAACATTGTAAGTGATCAAGGTCACTCAGAAGTAATTTGCCTACAGTTAAAAATAATATTGCAAAAAATCGTACCATTTCATACAATGTAAAAAATTTAAAAATCAACCGATAAAAGTTGATAAAAGAAATTTGATGAAATCCCAAAGTTTTTCCAGTGCCATTTTGTGATAGCGTTACTTTTTGTCAATTTTATTGTGCTTTATTTTAAAATTTAATTGCAATTTAATAAAAAAAATTATTTTTTCAGGCTTCATCTTGCCTTTTCTCGGAAATTGTCCAATGGCGAATTTTGCTACCAATTTGGCTAAGTTTCGAAATTGCCCGTCTGGGTTTTCGTATTATTTTATTTGCCAGTTTTTGCGCGGTCAAATTGCTTCTAGTTTGTGTGCTCGCCAAGCGCTTTTCGAGCTACAGATTATACTGGAAAGCCATGGTTTGGGTGTCTACTTCGTTCTGCTTATGGCTTTTGGTTTACACAGCCGACAGTCACTCTGATAATTACACCAAGTTTTACCTGGAAGCCGTGTATATGGCATATAAAATTCTACAACTCATCAGTTTTTCCCTGTGGAACATTGACAACTGCCATTATAAGCAATCCAACTGGGACCTGCTGGAATCTTTGCTTCGGTACCTGCTTTACTTTCCCTACAGCGTCACCCTGATTGTTCCCTATCACGCCTTTTTAGAGCAGGTAAAACTCCGACAGGACAGGGTGGAAAAACTAAATCTGTACAAAGTGGCTTTTCTGGCGTTTAGAGTCCTGTTCTGGACCCTGACGGCGGATTTGGTCACTCACTTACTTTTCATGAACGCGTTTATGGGCGACCCGGAGCTCCTGCGCCAGCTCCCCCTTCCGTCTCTGGCGGCTGTCGGCTATTTGTGCGGTCAGTTTTTCCACATGAAGTACATGTCCATCTTCGGCGTGGGAACAGTTTTCGCCCGTCTGGATGGTATGGATCCGCCTTGGCCACCGATTTGCATCTCTCGAGTCTCCCTGTACTCCCGAATGTGGCGGCATTTTGACCGGGGGCTCTACGCCTTCCTTCGCGATCACATCTACTTACCCGTTGCCAAGCCGGGGTTCGGACTCCCGTCCCGCCTGGCCGGAACGGCGGCCAGCTTCCTGTTCGTCTTCCTGTGGCACGGGGCCTCGGCGGCCTTTTTCTACTGGACGCTGTTGAATCTGGTCGGGATTCTGCTGGAGAACGCGGCGGCGGAGTGGCGGCGGTCGGCTGGTGGAATGAGACTTATGTCCAAATTAAGCCAAGCTAACCTCCGACGTGTCAGCGCACTCGCCCATTTTCCCTGCACGGCCCTGGGCGTCTTTGCCATATTCTTCTTCCTGGGGGATGCAGACGGGGAGAGTGGCTGGGTGTTTTTGGAGCGATTCGTCTGGAATGAAATGTTCCGTTTCGGTCTCCCTCTTCTCTACATGGTGTTTTTAGCATACTGCTTTGCCAACTGTTGCATTGACCTTAACGATGAATTCGGCTTTAAAGATTAGCTTTAATTACCCTCAGTTAGAATGGATCTCAGAATAAAATTCCACTGCGGCTGTTTGCCTACCCACCTTACTGGTAGAGTTTTGGCGAACTGAAGGGATGTATGTACATTTAAAATACTGAAACGCGAAATACAAAATATAAAGTTTGGAATTCAGACAAAAAACGTTTTATTTATTATTTTACCGGTTGTTTTGTGTTATTTTAATGCGTAATATTTGGTTGTGCAATTATTTAATTTGGAGCAAAAACTTGCCTTATATAATAAGCTTTATATCTTTAACCTTTTGTAAGCTAAACAATAAGCTTTTTTTAAAATGTTGATTTAAATTTTACATTTATTTTTTGTCTTTCATGTTTTAAAATTCACTCATAAAGCAAAAAAAAAACTGTTTTTTATTCCATCTCTCTTTTAAGACCAGTGCGCTGCTTCATAAAATGTTAGGAACATTTAATTCCTTGTAGATATTTAAAAAGAAATGAAATCCTATGCTAAAGTATAGGGATTTATGCAAGATATCTATGCAAATTTTCGGCTTTTCACGATTTTTTCTAAAAAGTTAATTGCATTTTCATTTCTTTATTACTTTCTACAAAAAAGAAATGGACTTTTCAAAGAAATGGCGTGTTTGTGACGTTTATGAAACAGCGCCCAGATACAAGTTCTTTTCAAAACGTTGCAGTAAATTGAAAACTATGGTAATAGTAGGGTAGTGCATTTAATTTCGGCACTTTTCCAAATTGGGCATTTTTGATTTTGGACTATATCTTTGGTAATCCTGGACGGAATACGACGTTTGATAGCTCAAATGAGAGCTAATTATATGTAGATGACTTTCGTGAGCTTTTTATTTGTTATGTTATAATATTTTTATGTGAAATTGTGTGATTTATAAAAAATAAAATTGTTACTCGTTTTTAGAACATGGGCATTTCATGATTACGCATTTAATTGGTTTAAAAATTAAACTGTCCTGGTAAAATTTAGTCTATTTTCCGAATTTTTAGTCCCCGTGGTTCTACGTTGTGTTTGTGGTGAGCAATCGTTATAAAATAAAATAGTGTAATTGGGGGGGGGGGGGGCCCTGCTGATTCTTGTTTTCCCCCCGTCCCTTCCTCTGTTGTTGGGTTTGGTCGGTGGTCGTGCTTGGTGTTTCGGCACACATATTGCTGTAGGTAAAAACTGGTTGAATTAAGTGGTCGGGTGTTAAATTGCAGTTGTAAATAGTTAAAGGACAACGTTGAAATGTGTAGGGGTCATAGCACTGCACTTAAACTCGATTAAGGGGGTTCTTTTAAAAAGTGCCGAAATTAAATGCACTTTTTCCCCCAAATTTTGCTCATTTTGATACCATTTAGCATTTTAGCTGTAACTTTTTGCCAGTTACACGTTGAACAACACGTTGAAGCTTAAAGAAAACTGTGGAGATAATGATAGGTTTTTAAATTTTTGAAAATGATGATTTTTTGACTGAGAAACAATCGATTGTTTGTAAAGTGCCGAAATTAAATGCACACATTTAATTTTGGCTATTTTTCATTTTTTTAAAAACTGATTTAATTAAGTAAAAAACTACTTTCCTACTGTGAAACTTTTGTGACGCAACGCAGTATTGTGAAAGCTTCAAAATGAGCTAACAAACATAAAAATCGGGCCATACAATGAAAAGTTACATCGGAAAAACAAAAAAGTGCCGAAATTAAATGCACTACCCTAGTTGTTAATATAATAAAACAAAGTGAATAAACAAGTGAACGCGTTGTTGCAATTTACATTCCACAGCGGATCATGTGAAAGGATAGAAATTATACGCAGGTATAGGGTAGTGCATTTAATTTCGGCACTTTTCCAAATTGGCCATTTTTGATTTTGAACTATATCTTTGGTAATACTGGACGCAATACGACGTTTGATAGCTCAAATGAAAGCTAATTATATTTAGATGACTGTCGTGAGCTTTTTATTTGTTGTTTTGTGATATTTTAATGTGAAATTGTGTGATTTATAAAAAATAAAATTGTTACTCGTTTTTAGAACATGGGCATTTCATGATTACGCAATAAATTGGTTTAAAAATTAAACTGTCCTGGTAAAATTTAGTCTTATTTCCGAATTTTTAGTCCCCGCTGTTCTACGTTGCGTCTGTGGTAAGCAATCGTTATAAAATAAAATAGTGTAGTTTCGGCACACATATTGCTATAGGTAAAACGAGTTAAATTAAGTGGTCGGGTGTTAAATTGTAGTTTTAAATAGTTAAAAGACAACGTTGAAATGTGTAGGAGTCATAGCACTGCACTTAAACTCGAATAAGGTGGTCCTTTGAAAAAGTACCGAAATTAAATGCACTTTTTTTCCAAATTTTGCTCATTTTGATACCATTTGGCATTTTAGCTGTAAATTTTTGCCAGTTACACGTTGAACAACAAGTAGAAGCTTAAATTAAATAAAACTGTCTGGAGATAGTGATAAGCTTTTAATTTTTTGAAAATGATGATTTTTTGACTGAGAAACAATCGATTGTTTGTAAAGCTCCGAAATTAAATGCATACATTTAATTTCGGCAATTTTCCATTTTTTTATAAACTGATTTAATTAGGTAAAAAAGCAACTTTCGTGCAGTGAAACTTTTATTACGCAACGCAGTATCGTGAAAGCTTCAAAATGAGCTATAAAACATGAAAATCGGGCCATACAGTGAACTTACCTCGGAAAAACAAAAAAGTTCCGAAATTAAATGCACTACCCTACTCCTTAAATTTGAGTACAAGAGGTAACTCGGAACTCCCCATTCACACATAACAAAGCCAGCAAATGAAAATACATGATCAAAATTGCATGCTATTAACTAAGTTCAATGATTTGATTTCTATTTTTAAGTGCTTTTAAGAGCTTTTACAATCTCTTTAAACAGTAAAATTAAGGTTTTTCAGAATCGTTAAGCCACAGGTGCGCTGATGCCAAGACTTTTAAAACTAGTTAATTGCTTATAACAATTTATTTATTATTTTTAGCAAGAAAAGAAAAACGAAAGCCCAAATCACTTTTGTTTGTTCTGTGTTGTTGTCTCTTACCAACGGCAAGAGTTTCATTCAGCCCTGTCTTGTCCGTCCGGCACGCACTTCGCCTTGATCACCCCATCTTCCCACTCTCGGAGGAGATCAGCAACTGATGCGGGAGCGGAGTTCGCCCATAGGTCCACAGGTTCACTGGTCCCAGTTCGTGTTAATGGTGTGCATATGAAAAGATGTTGTCTTGTGTTTGTGTTTTGCAGAGCGGGTAGTTTGGTGATGTGTATTGCGTGGGATTGATTTTGTGTAGGTAAGAGTTGAGGAAAAGAGATTTCCCCGCCCTGAGTTGGGCAAGGGTTATCCTGACCCCGCGAGGAAGATTTAATTCCTCCTTGCTTATTGCTGGTGCTTTTGTTTGAAGTATTGGGTTTATTGGAGGGTTGTTAATGTGGTTTGTGACTATGTTTGTGTGCATTTGTTGTTTTAGTGCTTTGTATGTTTTGTTGTGTGTCTATTGAAATGTTTGTTGTGTAGTTTTTATTGTGAAAAATTGCTTGTTTTTTAAACCTGTTGGACTCAGGTTGCAGTATTAAGTAGTTGAGTGTTCTGTTGTCTACCAGCTCAGTGTCGAGTTTTCGCGATGATAAAAGTGGATGTACTATCAGTAACAAAATTTATTTGCGTTTACCGGTGTTGCAGAATAGATCTTCCCCCTATTTTTCTTCCCCGGGAAGATTTATTCTAATGCGCTCTAAAATAGATGGGTGACGGGAAAAAAGCACCCGTGGAAAAGGCGAAAAAAAGCACCCGTGCGCAAGGCGGAAAGCAGCACCCGAGAGAAGCGCATGATAAGTATAGCACAGCGGCATTTATTTACTACGTTATAAGTATGATATTATTACGTTATAACTTATTGTAAAGTATTACTTTATTAGTTAGTAGCATGTTTGCATTAATAGTTTAATATATTTTTAGACTTTTGTATTTGGCTTATAAACATTAAATTTTAAAGTATTCGCAGAGTAAAGAAATGAAAAATGAAATAAAATTGATTTTGATCTGCTGGGTAATAAATGCTTGAAATGACAAACAATCTGTGTTAGCTTTAAATTTGAACTCTTCAAATTTGAATTTCAAACTCTTAATATGCGATTTTTCTATTAATAATCTTAATATTATAAAATATTTAAGAAATTTTTCTTCCCTTCTAATTCTTTTTGTTAAATTTAACAGCTTCTTAAGCCCAAAAAAACCTTTAGTACTAAAGCACTTTAGCCTTAGCTTTAGTACTAATGACACCCGTAATGTAGACCCAATAATATACAAAATTTTTAAATAAATTAGTGTATTATAACCCGAATTATTTACTTGAAAACTCAAAATGTTTTTAGGATACAAAAGTTTTATGTTTTTGTGCATTTTTCTCTTTATAAAATTTTCGGGCGACAGCCCCTTAAATAAGCTAAAATTAAAAAAGATTCCCGAAAAAAATTTAAAATTAAATGGTGGTCATTTTGAGCTAAATTTAAAATTAAATGGTGGTCATTAATCCGTTGAATATAAGGTTTTCAAAATCGAGGCTAAATCTACGGGCCGGAACATATTTTCACTGCCTCGCGTATTTTTTTAAATTACCGCACCGCATAATTTTTTTTTTAAATTATGCATACGTATGCATATAAAAAATGCATACGTATGCATAACATATGCATACGTATGCATAAAAACATATGCATACGTATGGTATGCATTTAGGTTGGATCCACACATACCCCGTATAATTTGTTCTTCATTTCTCATTCTTCTTTTCTTTATTAATTAATTTTCATGTATTCTTGGTACTGGTAAAATTTAGTCTATTTTCCGAATTTTTAGTCCCCGTGGGTTGAATTAAATGGTCGGGTGTTAAATTGTAGTTGTAAATAGTTAAAAGACAACGTTGAAATGTGTAGGGGTCATAGCACTGCACTTAAACTCGATTAAGGGGGTCCTTTTAAAAAGTGCCGAAATTAAATGCACTTTTTTCCCAAATTTTGCTCATTTTGATACCATTTGGCATTTTAGCTGTAACTTTTTACCAGTTACATGTTGAACAACAAGTAGAATCTTAAATTAAAGAAAACTGTCTGGAAATAATGATAGACTTTTAAATTTTTTTAAAATGATGATTTTTTAGCTGAGAAACAATCGATTGTTTGTAAAGTTCCGAAATTAAATGCATACATTTAATTTCGGCAATTTTTCATTTTTTTAAAAGCTGATTTAAGTACAAAAACAACTTTCGTACAGTGAAACTTTTATGACGCAACGCAGTATCGTAAAAGCTTTAAAATGAGCTATCAAATATAAAAATCGGGCCATACAGTGAAAAGTTACATTGGAAAAACAAAAAATGCCGAAATTAAATGCAATACCCTAGTGTGTAGTTTATTTAAAATGCTACAATTTAGTCGCATCACCATACAAACTTAAATAAAATACTTTCAGAAGTAACAATAAATCAGAACCTTTTAATTTATTATAAAAATCCACCCAAAAGTACGCAATAAAGATTGTAATGAATAATTATTTTAGAAAAATTAACAATAATGTTCTGTGAGTTTTAGTCTTCGGCTTCATCTTCACTCACGGGTTTTTTCTTGTCTAGTTTTTCTTCAGCGTCCATTTGCTGATCCAATTCTTCCGGAGCCTAAATTTTTTTAGTTTTGGCGTAAACTAAATTTTTGTCACAATTTATAAATTTTTTGTTTTAATGGAAAATCACGACGGTTAATTTAATGTACACAAAGGTCTTGAGAAGAATTGAAAATAATTTGTATAAGATTGGAAAAAATAAGGAAGAAAATATATTTACAACCACTTGTTTTTTTATAATAGTTATTTTTTTAGGTTTAATTCTTATTTTATTATATTATAATATTGTTTTTTTAGTTAACCAATGTCATATACAAATTATTTTTAAATCTTCTCAAGACCTTTGTGTACATTGAATTAACTGTCGTGATTCTCCATAGCGCATTGTATATAAGAAAGAACTTTTTTAGATGCTTCAAAAACACAAACCTTAGTTTTTATTCTGTTAATAGAAGTAAAATTATTAGGCTTAATGTTCAGCCACGGTGGTCTTTTCTCGATTTAAAAAAAATCACACCACAACAACAACATATAAAGCTGACTATATTACTACACCTTAGCCTTCGCCAGTTACTCCACAGAAACTAAAAAAAGTTGCGCAATACCTAGATATTGCGCCACTCCTAATATGCAAATTTTTCTCACGGATACAACAGTGCATTACGTAGGATATTTCATGTTACAAAAATTTGCATATTGCTACCGTACAGCTAACAATCTCAATTTTGCTCGCTCACTGGGCATTAATCATGCACAAAAATTATGTATGACCATAGATGAACAAGGGTGGGTAGGGTGGGGTCCGCCCCCCCTAGCCTCTAATTTTCGCCCCCCCCCCCCCTAGAAAATTATCCAGGACCCCCCCCCCCCCCCCAAATTTTCGGATTTTTTACCCCTGACCCCCCTCCCCTCTCTAGAAAATTTTAAGTACTTTTTTGGTACTAAATTTCCTTCCAAAAACGTGAATTTTTAATACAAATTCGTGTTTTTACACCTTTTTTATACCTAAATATCGCTTTTTATTCAAAAAAATGTAGTAATATCTTATAAAAAAAAACTATTATTAAACATTTAATGGTTTTAAAGTATTTTGTTTCGGAAATTGGACCCCACCTGATCCCCCTCTAGGTTTCAAAATCTATCTTCCACCCCGGGTCGACCCCCCCCTAGAAAGCTAGGGGGGTTCGATCCCCCCCCCCCCTAGATTTTGAAATTTCATTTACCCGGGGTAAACACCCCCCTAGCTTTTTGGCCGTGTTCATCTATGTGTATGACCTGAGTACGACGTACGTCATACGTAGAGTTTACTGCGCTAAGGTTTACGTACGAAACGACATTTGCCATACGAAAATACCACCACCGTGAGACGACGGTTTCACTTTTGTCACACGAAGGTTTCACGGTTGTAACGGGGAAAAATAATCATGGTAACGGGTTAACAGATTTATTTTTTGTGATGATTATGTGAAATAAATCCTACCTTGAGTCCTTCGTCGTCTTCCTCTTCGCCTTCAATATCCAGAAGTTCCAGTTTCGTTCTAATTTCTCTTTCGTCTAATTCTGTTACTACTTTAGGCTAAAACATTTATGTGCGTTTATTAAACAATTAAGCCTAGTTCAAACCAGAGTGACAAAACGTTTCTCGCGCATTTACTATGTTACTACATGATTTGTCGCGGCGGTGAGAACATGTTATTACTTGTTACTCCCGTGTGAACCAGGCTATTAGAGTATTACAGTTTAAAAAATCAGAATTTTAAATTAGACACCAAAAATTAACAAATTTTAATAATAATTATAATATTTTGGAAAAAACCACCAACCTCCATGATAATTTTAAAATGACCACCAGCACTTTCTACACTTTCTTTTATCCTTTGCAATGCTGCGTCCACAGCTGCTAGTCCCTCCGTTCTTTCCAAAGTGTTTGTAAACACCACGTAGGTTGGAGGCGCAATTAAATTAATCTAAAAGTAAATCATAGCGAATCCTTTGTTTTTATAAACGTTATATCTTTTGCGTATACACAATCAGACCTGTGCACTGCCCCCGGGTTTTATTGGGGGGGGCAATTCCAAAACGGGAGGGCACGGGTGGGTAACTTTTTTAAACCAAGGGGAGGCAACAAAACGGGAGCACGCAGGGGAGAAAAAAAGAAAAAAAGATGGAAAAAGGAAAAAAAAGGACAAAAAAACGAAAGGTAAAAATAGGTCTAAAATGGCTTAAAATGCATTAAAATAGGTTAAAAACTGCAAAAAAATCGCGATGATGGCGTCATTATAGGTCAAAATGGCGCCATAATTTTAGGGTACTTTTTAATTTTTGGCGGGGGGGGGGCAATAAAACGGGGGGAGGATATCTTCCAATAAAGCGGGGAGGGGGCATTTCCAGACCGTGCACAGGTCTGTACAATGACAATGTCTTTTGTATAAAATTTCTGGTTTTTTCTACGTTTTATTGATTTAAAATTGAACTGATGGAAATTTAAAATCATAAAAACTTTTAATTTTTGAAAACACAACGTAGGTATACAGTTTTTGTATAAGTAAGAAAAAACACAACATAGCTTAGACTTTTTTCTAATCTTTGGCCTAGAAATCTTTTATGACACAAAAGCTATTATTACGTACTTTGATACTAATTTCTTCAGTGGAAACCGTTAAGCCTTCTTTCAAAGCCGCTTTTACAGCGTCAACACCTTCGTATGTAAAACACTGAACTTCTATGTCTAAAAGCAGTATTATTAAACATAAATTAAATTACTTGTTAAAAACTAAATTTAATCGCTTGAACAACTTGTTAATAAATTAAAAAAAAACCTTTCACAAAAAAACGTTTCACAAAATTATTCATGAATAATAATAGAAGAAAATAGGTTAACAATATAACTAGATTCGGAGAAGGCAAGGAAAATAAAGCCATTCTGAATGTTTGGTAGTAGCAAAAAATATTTATGAATAAATTTGGACACAGAAACTAGCAAAAAACTCAGGCAAGACAATTTTAAGAAAACTCAAGAAAATTTTAGAGAAATAAAAGAAAAACTTATTGAGGAACCCCCCCCCACTCCTCCTCGCCGCTCTTTTAAGTCTTTTTTAGTAAATAACAGTACTTTTGAACACTTTTTACACTACTTAACCTATTTTAGTTTTTTGTATAAAGAAATTATCACCAGCTCTAATTTTGACAGCTTGGGGTGTGAGCCGTTTCTTTATATCTTCGATAAGCTTTTCTTTCGTAGAAGCGTCTATATCACATTCATCAAGTACAGTTGGATCACTAAAAATTATTAATAATGTTAAAAAACAAACTTACGAAGTATTGTCATCTTAGTGATTAAATTTTTGACGGTTCGCACTGAAAAAAAGAAAAGCTATTCAAACAAAATCTATGCTATCAAGTTATAACCGCCGGGATTACTACAGGTATAGATTCACAAAGTACTAATTAGCACAGTTCTTATTCTTAGTAAAATATTGGTCGTTTTATGGTATTTTAGATTATTTTTGAACGTCTTCTGTTAATCTTTTGTGGCTCTAAAATCGTAGAGTAAAGTTGGACCTGGAAGACCTAATAAACAAAATTTAAATTAAATTATCACTAAAAATGTCATATTATGCTAAGGTGACGACTAGTTTCCAGCGCTTACATTCCTGAAAAAAAGGCACGTTTGTTGAATTTGAACAAGTTGAGCTAGAATTCGAAAAAATGCGTTTTTTACCACTCCAATTTTTCTGGTATTACATTACAGACACTATTTTTTTTATTTAGACAAAAAAAAATAACGAAAACCGCTGCTTGAGTTGAATCAAATTATAAAAGTACATGAGTTAAGTGCGTTTTAAGACATTTAAAACAAAGTGAACTTATTTTCTTATTTTTACAACAAACGTATTTCAATTTAAACATGATCAGTTAAAAACCTTACGATATGGCTTTTTTGAATACATCGTATGATGCTGCCTTCTTCTTGTGTTTGGCATCAAAATACCAGGCAGTCCTTTCGTACAAATCTTCTAATTGTTTATCACTGTCATAACCTGGAAAATTAAACAATATTATTGTCTTATTCTTATTTTCATGATTGTTGAGAGGTTGTATAAAGCAAATAAAATGATACAACTTAAACGCTTAAAAACAAAGCTAGGAGTAGCAAAAAGCTTAAGAGTTTTAGTTTTTCATCCATGCGGATTCGAATAATCCTTAGTGCCATAAAAAATCTGGGAAACAAAGTGGTTTATACCGGTTCACTAGTAAAATTTGGAACTCTACTTCCGAGGGCACTACTCTTGCTTTTATGACACACAGGAGGGGCCAGAGTGAGATCCACCCACCTAGCCTCGAAATTTAGAACTAATCAGAGTAAAAAATTCTAGATAAGGCCCCAC
>JASAMX010009829.1:0-12323 GCA_030248175.1 Microlaimidae sp. YZB2_3 | reverse complement strand
TCAAGCGAATTTTTACTTATTTTGTAAAAAAGAGGGATTGGAATTAGGTAACCACCCTAAGAATAAGTGTCGTGTAGGATGTGTTATGATTACGATAATTACGAGTGTGACCGCGTTAAACACAAGTGGTTTTACATTAATTTTGAATAGGTATGTGTTGCGATTTGCGCAAAATGAATGATTTGTTTACAACCGTTTATGCAAGAGTATTTATTTTGATTACTACGCTAGGATAACTGACGGCGTTGCGGCGAACATGTTAGTAAACTTTATATTCAGCACAAATAAAATATTTTTTGGAATTTTTTTAAGGCTTTAATTTTGAAAGACACGTTTTAATACCTGGGTTATTTTTACCCGCAACACTAGTAAAAGTAAACGCAAAAATAACGGTTTGTAAAAATAAACACAACGTTTGAATTAAAAAAGTGACCAATAAGAGAGGGCTTAGCGTAGCGAATGCGGAAAAGAGTTTTTATAAAAGAAATTTGCTAATATTTGGAAACGGTCTTGAGTTTAACACGGTTAGAATTTGGTTAGGAAGAGCGTTGATGTCCACTTCCGAAGGGTTATCTTACCTCTTAACTTAAGTTTGAATTAATTTAAATTACGTGCAATTTTCAAGAAAAATTAAAAGAATACCTGTTTCAAGGTAATATACCTTGTCACCATGCCGATGTTGAGAGACTCCGGCTCGCCAGAAATTTTGCCCTATCTCACGAAAAACAACTCAGTCAGCCACTGAGTTATTTTTCCTCAATACACTTTCCTACCTAAGTTGGCCGTGACCAACTGCAGATTGTCGGCATCTCAGGTGGGGAAATCGAACGTTATAAATAAGGTATTAAATAAATAAAACTACCTATGCTGGATCTGCCGACTGAAAAAGGGGTCCCAATCGCCGAACGGTAGATAGGACTGTATTTCAAAGTTAAGCGGGCAAACAATAATAAGAGACCCATTGAGCCCACACACCGTGCGGAGCAATTTGACTGCTTTAATGGTTAAATTTGGTACGCGCGGCGAGCGGCGCAGCTACTGTAGATTTGCATACTACAGAATTAATAAAATTTAAATGAAAATTGAAACGCGATTAAATAACGGCGGAATGGTGACTTTTTACTAGCTATATTTTATATTTATTTTGAGAACCTAAGCTGCCACGCGCTCTCCGCCACATTATAGACCGAGAAGGTTTTTGGATACTTGCTTTTCATTCAGCTTTTCCTTTTGACTGAACGACAAAAACAAGGGATACGGTATTATATCAACAAGCAAAGACTCTAGAAACTCCAAAAATAATCCATATTTCAGCATAAAATTTCACAGCTTACAATAAAATCGTAAACGTAAAAATAAAAAAGAACTAACAACAAAATAATAATAATAATAATAATTTCATAGAATAGATGCCATTACTGATTATGTGTCTCAAAAAGATATAACTTCTAAAAAATTATATCAAACATTTGCAGCTATATCCATACGAAACTTCAAACTAATCTTGGAACATATAAAATCAATAAAAATTGCTAGAGACAATAGAGAATTGTACCTTACGTATCAGTCATAAATATAAAATTAATTTAAAATAACGTAAACACTTTTTGAACTTACTTTCAAAATGTAGTTAACAACAGAATAAAATTTTGGAAAAACAAATATACATCTAAAAATTATGATGAAAACAAATTTATTACTGAAAGTTATATACGTAAAAAATGTAAACCTTTACAAGATAAATTTGTAATTACTACTGCTGATAAAGCAAATAATAATTTCGTTTTTATATGTAAAAAAACTCTATGCGATAATGATGTGCAAAGAATTTGGCATGGTTCTCACTAATAATAAATGGAGTATTCAAGGAAATCAGGTCTACAAACCAATTACAGACAAATCGGAATCAATCATAATTGAAATACATCAAAACATGGCGGAGGCTTTTAATTGTATACTTACAGATGACTGTAAAACATACCGCTTATGTTTCGTAATGCTAAACTCCATAAAAATCCCATTAAACTTCGATTCATAGCAGGAGCAAAAAAATCAAGTACCAAACCTATCTCAATACTTCTTAAAAGAATCCTTACATTTTTAGAGGAACAATTAAAAAACTACTGTACATCACTGCAAGATAAAATTGGAGCAGTTCACTGGTGAATAAAAAACAGTATTCAAGCAATTGAAATCTTTATAAACCAGAAGACGTCAATGAGGTGTTTAGTGGAGACCTTAGTATTTTATAGTATTCAAGCAATTGAAATCTTTATAAACCAGAAGACGTCAATGAGGTGTTTAGTGGAGACCTTAGTATTTTATATACAAATTTTTCCCATCATATTAAATATGAAAACTTATTTTAACTTGTAGATCTTCTATTCTCAAATTCTAAAAAACAATATTTGGCCGTAGGCTACTCTAAAATTTTCTACACTGATTCAATAACCACAAAAACAGATATATTCTCCAAAATACAAATCAAAAATTTAATAAAGTCTGTAATTGACAACTGCTACATAAAATTCGCAAGTACAATTTTTAAAGATGTATCAGGCATCCCTATGGGTGAAAATTTTTCACCAAAAATAGCTGATCTTTTTCTTTTATTTGCGGAATTCAAATATCTTAAAGCCCACCCTGCCCACCGAAAACTTCTAGCTAACACCTGTAGATATGTGGATGATATCGGCTCATCAAACTGCAGTGACTTTGCAAATTAGCAAAAACATTTATCCAGTATGTCTGCCTTTAAACGACACTTCCATTGGAAAGAAGGAAATACATTATTTAGATTTAACAATAAAAGTTATTGATGGTCAGCTTGACATCGATGTATATAACAAAACTTTGGACTTTGATTTTAAAGTATTAAGATATATTCATAAAGATAGCAATGTATCCAATTACCTATCACTTAATGTACTTTTTTCACAATTTGTTAGGTTTGGTAGAATTTGTTTGACCAAAAAATATTTTTTGGAAAAAATCAGTGAAATATTTAATACATACAAAAATCTGGGTTTCATACATACAGAAATTAATAACACCTTCATAAAGTTTTGCATACGCTATAAATGGTTGGCTTCAAAATTTGGTATAACAAATAAAAAAAGATGCAAGAAAAATGTTAAAATATATTATAAACGAAAATAAATCATAATATAAAATTTTTTTAAACTTTAAAATTGTTAAAATTTTCTTTTCTATTTTTAAAAAAGTTTGCATAAACAATTTGGTTTATTTACAATTTAATGTAAGTTAACATTTCAAAATATCATAAATTTGCCTTAAACCATCCATTTATTGTATAATTTTATTTTAATGTTTATAATATTTAAAAATTTCTAAACTCATTTTTAATCAAGTAACTTTTAGCTATAATAAATAAATAATCAGTCACAGTTTCTGTGTTTTTATTAATCTGACTCATTATATTTACCCTTTGCTTAAAAAACAACATATATGCAAATAAATCGAATCACAGTCACCGTCCCTGCGTAACTCTGACATATTTGACAACATCTGTAATCGTAAGCTAAGAAGTCAACGAAAATCAAACATCATATTTTCCGCACTTCTTAATCACGCTTCAACTTGTACCAGGGACTCATTATTTCATGACTTCAGAGTAAAAAAGTAATAAAACAATGCACAGTTTCGAGGAATCCTGGCACCTATTATGCACAATTCACCACTCTGGATATACTGTTAAAAACCAGTTCCAAACAAACTTGCCAGGTCAAACAAAAAGGACCCTTGTTAGTGTCGTTATCGAAATTGAAGAAGAAAAAAATGGCTTTTAACAACACTGAAAAATTTGAAAATTCTACAGCATAAGGTAAGCTATTTTATTTTTATAATAATTAATATTTTAAAAAAGTATCAATTTTTGCAACACCAAAAACTTTAAAAATTGCTATAAACATTTAAATAAGCAAATAAGTGTTTTATTTTTAAAAACAAGTTAAACAAAATTTTAAATTTCTGTTAAAAAACTGTGTGGTTAAAATTTCTTTATGTAACTTTTTGTTTTTTTAAAAAGTCAATGAGACTGGCTACAAAACTTAAATTTTTTTAAGTTTAAAACTTTTCTAAATCTAAAAATAAAAAAATTTAAAAAGGCTATCTCACATTACATAACTAATTATTAAAAATTACTAAAAAAAGCCTTATCCTTACCAACCAAACTTATATAAGCAATAAACACAGCAGCACACCTTCTTACATACTTTAGGTTAAATAAAACTTTAAGTTTATTATAACAAAAATTTAAAATTTTTTTTTCTTAAAAATTATTTATATATAAAAAATATATTGTTATAAGTATATAAACAGGCATTATATGTATAGTAAATATCAAAATAACCTAATAAACTAATTTATCATAATTTTAGTAATTTATTTAATTAAACACAAAATATGCATTTAAAAACAATAAATACTTGCAAATAAATATACAATGTACTTGTCTTTATTCTTTTACAATTTCTTGTTTTATAAAAGTTTGACGAGAAGAACTATGGTTAAATTATATCTAGCTGACGCTAGAAATTAGAATGTAGACATGAGGAGACCAATTAAAATTGTGCGGTAATGACGTTTTTTTTTAAAAACAAATAAGAACGCAGAATTTTTTTAAATTCTACCTTTTTACAAAATATACTAGAATTAACTATCTTTAGCCCTTTAAAAATTTGCATTTGGGTTTTAAATTAAGTAAATTGAGAAATAATTATTAAAATATGAGTAGTGATCTTTATTATTAAACCGATTTTGTTAAAAATTTTATATGGCTTTGTTGTTAAATAGTCGATTTAATACTGCGATTTTCGCGGTCAGCTGGATTTTATTTGCCTATCGCTGATGAGTCGCACTTCTCTTTGGGCTTGTCCAATAACCTATTCTAGTTCTAGGTAGTTATTCTACAACCTCTGTGGTGTTTATGGATCAATTATTCCTTAAATATTTTGCTATTACCTAACCTGCTGCTGCACCTATTTAGGTGTTTTCTCCTAACCTGTTTTCTACACCTTTTAAGGTATTTCTGTGTTTGCATACTTTACCCAGTTATGGCTGTTATTTGGTAAATTTTCACGTTAAAAATAATTTTGTACCAAATGTAAAACTTATAATACATTTAATTTTTCAAAACTTTTCTGCTTAGTCTAATCCTCATTTTTTAATATAATTTTTCAAAAATATATTCTTCAATTATTATATAAATTTTATAGTATTGCATTAAAATATAATCTCTGTATTTCCCTTTCTAAAATTTTTTTCCATCAATATATTCTTAAGTAACATCACATAACCTTTCCTTCTCTCTTATTTTATACAGCAGTTTTACATTTTTCGTTATATTATATATTTTTGGCAATAAACTTTAATTGATGCACTATGATTTGCTACATTGCGGTATTTTTTACATGTTTAATATATCTTAAGCACTTAAATGTATTAATCTATGCTAAATAAATTTCTGTTTTTAATACGACATCATTAAACATTAAAAATAGTCTCTGGATATCTACCAACCGCGATTTGAGGCGTTGCAATAATCCCAAGGGGTTATCTCTAGATTTGTAAATGTTAGTTATAATACATACAAATCTATTCGTACATAATAATTCAGGCAAATTGATGAAAAAAATGCTAAAGTGTGGTATTTTTACACGTTCAAAGTGTTAAATACTTACTGGGGTAATACCTTGACGAATAATTTACATAAAAAAACTTGGAAATTGTCCTCTAAAACATATAAGATTTGTTAAGTTTAAAACTAAACATCATACTATATATATCACGCCTGCTATATGAAAGGATTAAAAGCTGTCATGGAAAGAATTATATGGCAAAAAATAATTATAAAACATACAAAAAAATAAATGTAGTTTAAGAAATCGTTAATATCAATCAACATATTATAATAAGCAAAAAAGTATTTAAAAAAAAACTACAAAAGAATTTAGCGCAGTCAAAAAACAAGAACATACTAGAAGGTACTATTTACGACAATCAAATTTATACACATAAAAAAAAGAAAAATGAATAGAATATAGAAGTCGTTTACACACTAAAACAGCCATACAAAATCAGCCGTTTTGTTTTAAACCCTAAAAAGATTCAAGACTCCCAAAATCAACAATGATTGATTTGATATAACCGCGGCTCAAAATTCTATTCAGCTTTAGTGAAAGTTACAATGAAAACTGCATTAATTAAATACACAATAATATCAAATTTAAATTTGAACTAATATGTATGTATACTAAAACACGTTATAAAATAATCTGGTTTTCTTAAAACCTATCTAAAAATTAATATCATGTGTAATTTAAAAAAAAGGTTTTTAGTTTGTAAGCGAAAAATGTTAAAGATTGATACCTCATTATAATATATACAGATTTTTTATATTCTTGATTGCAAGATTTTAACACCATGTTAAAATTTAGGATAATTGACCAAAGTCACGTAACAAATAATTTGCATGACTAGGGTTGGCACGCAGCTGATTCGTCGTTCAGTATAATGTTTAATTCTATATAATATAAATACATAATACGTTCAGTGGTTTTTGCGCGGTTTTCTAACAATAAAAAATCAAGATGCTTGGACATGACAGACAGTTGCGAACGCACTTTTCAACCAAACCGCAGCTGAAATTATTCTCTATATGACTTTGGTCAATTAACAAACGAATTGTACAGAAATTAAGTTCTAAAAACAAAAGTAAAACTATGTTTGCATCGCTGGTCACAGGGAACAATTTAACAGTTTTAGTCTTGGTTAAAAAAAGTTTTTAATTTATTAGTTTAAAATAAATAACGCTAAAATAGAACAGTAATAAAATGTAAATGTTTAACAATGAGACAAAATATAATGATCCGTTTTTATTCAGGCGGATGAGGCTTTACCAGCAGGAGCAGGTATTGTTCCATGCACAGAAGGATCTTGTGTAAAGATTTGGTTCCGATATAGTGGTGAGTTTTATTAATAAGTTATACTTTAAAAGCTGTTATATTGTTATTTATAATTTGTGTACTTTATATACTTCATAGGTTTTACTTTCAACGATATGCAATGTAATGTACTTTCCTTCAAAGTCTTTTTTAGCAAATGTATAAGTAGAGAAAGCGTTTTAAAAGGTCATTCTTTGGTTACCTTACACGCCAGAAGCCTGTTTTATAAAAACGTTTTTAAATTCTCATTTTACAAATCTCTACCTATTTTTTCTAAAATATAAAGGTTTTCTGATAAAGATTTTTCCACTTGTAATCTAGGGGAGTATTTCCGCGCAATGCTCTGCGCTGATTGTTCGCAGCCACGTCATCTCATCTCCGCTGACTGATCAATATTTCCGGTGTCATATCCTATTGTATTGTATTGTGTTGTATTGTATTGTGTTGTATTGTATTGTGTTGTATTGTATTGTGTTGTATTGTATTGTATTGTATTTATTTTTCGTCTACGATTGGGACATACAAAGCAATAGAAACATTGCACTGATTTAGTATGCACCAAGAAACAAAAGACTAGTAATATGATAAATGAAATACATTAAGCCAAAAAGTCAGCCAACCAACCACTTCTGTCCCATTAGGATTCGCGACTCCCATGGGAAATAAGCGATTGGCATCCTAAAACAAAAATGACTGAAGTATTTCAAGATTTTAAAAAATAATTACATATAAACATAGCATTTAAATAAAATTATATAAGGAAAAAAATTAAATCACATTATAAAAAGGAATATTTCCAAAAAGATTATGTAAACAGTTATAATCACGCATGCGACAATAAAATATTTTTTTGTTAAGTTCACAGAAATCTGTATTATTAATCTGTTTTTTGTATCCTCCATCATGTAATTTACATAAATTACGCGGGGATTTGTAAAATCAAAGTTTACAAACGTCTTAATGAAACAGGCCCCAGGCACAAAATGCGATACTATTTTAGCCTTTTCCTATTTGTGGAATAGTGTGTATAAAATAATATTTTACAGGGCAAAACGTCTTGTGAAAAAGCTACGTTGGGGAACTGGTGTTCGGACCTACTGCATACCCCACTAAGACTCTCATTTATTTTTCAAATTCCTGAAATATAATAGATTGATAATATAAAATAATACTTAATAGCGCAAAACGGCAGGTGGATTAGCTGCCTGCGGAACTGGCGGTTCATCTCATACATCGCGTGTTCACAGAAGTTCTTCTTTGTATTTGTGAAATATAGCGGATTAATAAAATAAAAATAATACTTTAAAAGTCAAGATGTCGTATAGAGCAGTTGCATGCGGACTGATTTTCCAACTGGTTTGCTTCATTCAACAAGTGGAAACTGTTCTAGAAACCCTTCACTTTCATGGAACATAGTGGATTAATAAAATAAAAAGTTAAATAAATAGAACAATTAATAATAAACGATTATCAATATCATTTGAATATTAAACATTTTTTAGAAACCATTTATCGGCTTTAAGAAAGTCTGTAAGACTGTGGAATACAATTCCTATAATGATTTGTGAACAAACTAAACAAAGTTTTTTTTAAACCATGCGTGATAGGGTTTTTTAAAATAATTTCCTGGAAAATAATGTATATTACAATGTTCTATAGTTCTTTATTGATGTACTATTATATTTCATGTTTTGCATTTTAGTTTATAGTGTGTTATAGTTTTAGCGCTCAAAAACTGCTAATCCGCGTTAAATTTTTTTTGCTTAAAAGTGGGCTAGTTTTTGTTTTGTTGTGGCATTTGATCTTGTGGTGAGTCCAAAATCATTTTATAGGTGTAAATGACATAATTTTGGCAGAACTTTCCTCCTCTTGGGTTTGTATTTGCAGTCAGGTTTTGGGATTTGGTTATTGACTGTGATTTAATTCTTTTATTTAGTTCATAAAAGATACATGCCCTCTCAGTGTGGTATTAAGTAGCTTATGTATATTTCCTGTTTTTCAATAAAATAAATATAAATAAATAATAAAATAAAAATAATACTTTATTGAGAAAGACGCTGTGTGGAGCAGCTGCATGCAGGACCAGTTTTATAAACGTCACTCACAAACTTTCATAGGAATCTTTGACATTCGTGAAATATAGATGCCAAATAAATAACCCCTGTTTGCAGCTGGAGGTGGTGTGCTCGGACTGTCATAGGAATTCTTCATATTTGTGGTATATAGTGGATTTATAAAATAAAATAAAATGATTTTTAGGGCAAGACACTGTTTGAAGGAGCTACCTGCGGGACCATTTTTTTATTTATCACGTAATTTTTGGTTATCGCGTCGGAAGACTAAGTGCCTAGAAAGATTGATAAAATATAGCAGATTAATAAAATAAAAATTTACAGGGAAAAACGCTGTGGTGTACAGCTTTAAACATTGTACGGCAAACATCATACACCAATCTTTTACATTTGTGGAATAATGTAAATATATAATACAACAACTTTTGCAATCGTGAAATATAGTGCATTAATAAAATACTTTATAGGGCAAGACGCCGTGTGGAGGAGCTGTGTACGGGACCGTTTCTCCAATCGTCTGCAGAACCTCCGGTTGTCACGGCGGGAGACTGAATGCAGTCGATCAGACGGAGATCGCGGCCTCTGCACCTGCTCCACCCACCTCTGCAACGCCGCCCCCGCGGGTTATTTCCAGTCCCGTCCGACGCTGCTGCTGCTCTTCTGCGCCCTTCTGGCAACTATGACGTTGGCCTTTTCGAGCCAGTAATAGCTATACTGAGGGAAAATCCTTAGCATATTGAAGATCATTTTTTGGGTGGCCTATTGGGGTAAATAAGGATGTTTGTTTTTTGCAAAAATGGAGGTTTTGGGCAAATTATTCTTTTAACAGCCAATTACCATGTTGTATATAGTGAACAAAAAACGCTCACTCCGCTTTACCACCTTTTGCTAATGATGGAGGAAACGCTCAGGATTTTTTTGAAGTACTCCAAGTGCAGAGTTGTGCCAACTTTACTAGTACTCACCCAGCGTTTGTGTGACAATATTGCTTGTTCAATTATTTAAAGCTTGTGTTTGTATTAGCATTGTTGCTAACAGCTTTAAGCTAACGACATTTGTAGCCGCAGCTCTGGAGCACCAATCCAAGCCAAGCTCCGTTCCGTCCTACTTTTAGGCTAATTTTTTAAATAATTCAGGAATAATTCATTAGAATTTATTGAATATATAAAACATTTTGATAAACTATACAACTTTTTGAAAATTCATTAAAAAAACTTTTACAATCCTTTAGAAAATTTTGCTAAAATAAGTTAAAACGTATTTAAAGGTTAGCTACGGTTTTTTAGTCTTTCTGCTGTATTTACTTTTGTCATGTAACCTTGGAGCTTTTGTTATAAATAGCCAGATCTTCAGAGCATGATAATTGGGCTTGAAACAAATCTACTTTTCATATTTATGAATCTATGTTTTTTAAACGGATTAAACGTTCAAGGTCTTTGAAATCGTTACTAAATGAGAGGGCATTAAAACCCTAAATATAAAATGGACTTAGACTTACATAAGCCTAGGCTTAGGGTTCTTTGTTTTTAAATATAAGACTTTAAGCTTCCATTTTAGAACTAAAAGTTTTGCACTTTTGGCCCGTAATTTTTAAGAGTACTGTCCCAAAGATTGTATAGACGTGTCTTAGTTAAACCGCTCATTATGTAAGTATATTCGGCACCCAGCACAATATTTACTGTAATTATAGGATGATGTGTAGCTTTTTAATAATTACCATGCTGGATACTAACACTGGGTAGCACTGGCGCAATATGCCTTCTGCAAACTTGCAGCGGTTTTAGACAAAAAAAATCCCGTCCTGGTAAGGATGGCTTTCAAAGTTACTTCCGGAAGATTAGAGGCAGGTAGAATGCAAAAAAAAAACTCTTAAGATCAGGTTTGAGGCGCGGACTCGTCCCAAAATAAATCAGCAGCAATGATTCTGTGACACTACAAAGCAAATCTAAGTAAACCCTCCTCAAAAAAAAATCGCATCCCGTCCATTTAAAATACTAACCTAGATATGAATTCTGGAGCCGTAAGCAAAGAATTTGGAGTCGTCAGAAAATTTTGGAACCTTGGAGTCTGAATAATAGGCACTTGGACAAACAAAAGTAAAAATTGCTTTGAATTTAGATTTAGGCTTAGCCTTAGGAATAGGTTTTAGCGATTGTAAGCTTTTGGCTTCAAGTTCTCAACTTTTGGTTTTAAGTTTTAGCTCTAAGTTTCCTCGCCCCAACGACATCAATTTGAAACCTTTGTTCTATTTTCAAAAACTTGTTTTTATAAATGTATTACAGTTTTTTTGTAGTATGAATTCATGCCCATTTTTGTCTCATATATATATTTTGTTTAACTATAAACTAAATTTTTATATTATATAGTAGGTTTAGTTCTACAAATTTTTTCACTTAGTTACTATATTATTCGCATTTTTCAGTTGTATTAAATATTTTTTTTGTTTTTGTTTAATAAAATTGTTATTAATGATAGTTAAAATTCGTAATAACAAAATCAAATAATTGGAAAAAATTTTAAATTTCTCCTTGATAACATAACATTTATTACCTTACACATTAAAGAAAAACAAAACATTGTAAACACAGACTTTATATTAGACATATGTTACCCAACAAACAGCCACTATTGGCTATTGGCTTTTGGTTTTGTTGCACGCAAAGTAATGCTACGAATTTTGTATTTGGATTATTGGGTTATAATAGATTTCGATAATGTAAAAGTTTTAACGTTATTTAAAGAAAACAATCCAATCAAAATTTCTGAGTTATGTGACGACCCAAAGTAGAAGCGAAAATAACCAGGCGCTAAAAAATTTAAACAGTCAAATTTATTGAAAAATTTGGCCGATACAGGAATTGAACCCGTAACCTCCAAAGTCGACTCTGGCGTGCTATCCATTACACCATAGGCCGAGGAAAGGGGAAAGACAATCGCCTTTTATTAACGCTTGCACTTTGAGTTTTCACGGAAGGGACACAATGTGTCACACCTTCCCACCAAGAAAAGAGCTGCTCCCAGCCTCTTCGATTCAATCCGCACACCTCCACCAGCCCCAACAGGCCCGTCTATCTACCGTGAAACGGGGGTTACACTGGTATACATACCCGGAGGTGTGTATCGGCCACCAAATATGTGACGACCCAAAGTAGAAGCGAAAATAACCAGCGCTGAAAAATTTAAACAGCCAAATTTATTGAAAAATTTGGCCGATACAGGAATTGAACCCGTAACCTCCAAAGTCGACTCTGGCGTGCTATCCATTACACCATAGGCCGAGGAAAGG
>JASAMX010009828.1:0-38329 GCA_030248175.1 Microlaimidae sp. YZB2_3 | reverse complement strand
AAGTAATAATATAGAGGTTAATAAATAATTGGGTGCCTAGATAACTGGCATAATTATAACTATAAAGGCAAAAAATTAGACCTGAAAACACAATTTAGCAGAAATAGTAATTAATTAAAACATGAAAAACTACTTTTGAAAAGGTTAGAAAAAATTCTTTTTCTATGACTTCATCACTACGGCCGATGCGATGAAAAATTCTGGTCCCAAAAAAAACAAAACTTTTTTATTAGAACGAGATAAGAAACAAAGCTTGGTATGCTGTTAAAACATACTTTTTTTAGTTTTTTCTGAAAGTTTGAGCGAAATGGGCTTGCTCAATTTTTTTTTATAATGCGTTGAATGCGCGCGGTTTTTGCGATTTTTCCCAATTTTTCGCCACGCTAATACACTGTCCGAATTATTTATTTTGTTTTGCTTTCTGTTCAAAGTGTGTACGATATTGATCATATTATTGTTATATATAAAATGTCCGTCAATTTTTATTCCTAAGTTTTTTTGGGGGTTGACCCCCGGAGGCTAGGGGGGGGCAAACACGAATGCCGAAAAATTTTTTTCAAAACCATCAAAAATGTAAAATTTATCACATATGACGAATTTTGATATATCGTTTGTGTAAAAAAACCTAATATTAAGCTTACAATAAGCTGTCAAAAATGACGAATTTAAAATTTGGAAGCATTCCAAGCCCGTATGCTGGCAGCAGCAAACCTTTAAATTAAAAACTTTTCCAAAAAAATAAGCCTTAAAAGTTTATTTTTTTCGAATTTCCAGGTTATTTTGTTAGAAAAACATATTTTCAAAGTTAAAATCCTACTACAAAATTGCCAAATATCGCAGCTAAAAAATGCTCTTTTTTAAGTGTTTTCTTACTTGCAAACATGTTTCCCCGTTTGTCAACACAAAAACAAATTTCTAATAACTATGTCTCTCAACTTTTGCCAATATCCCAATGTAATTTTTTAAAGTAATGCTATTTTTCGTGTAAAAACGTTTGAATCCGCGATCTGGTCTGAATTGCGTCATTTTAATTGCGGAAGAGCCAATAAAAATCATCAATTATGACGTAATAACAAAAATTTGCATGACGTAAGGAAGTATTTTGGAATTTTAACGAAAATTTATGTTGCGTTTTCATGGGGTTATTTGGACCATTTTCTAATATTTTAAATCAAAATAAATTTAAAAAATTTAAAACTAATCTTTTAAAGTTTATTATTCTTGTAAAACTTTTTAATTGAAAGGTTTGCTGCTGCCAGCATACGGGCTTGGAATCCTTCCAAATTTCAAATTCGTCATTTTTGACAGCTTATTGTAAGCTTAATATTAGGTTTTTTTACACAAACGATATATCAAAATTCGTCATATGTGATAAATTTTACATTTTTGATGGTTTTGAAAAAAAATTTTGAAAAAAATTTTCGGCATTCGTGTTTGGCCCCCCTAGCCCCCGGGGGGTCAACCCCCAAAAAAAAATTTTTAGGTCAAAAGTAAGGAATAAAAATTGGCGGACATTTAATATATAACAATATGATCAATATCGTACACACTTCGAGCAGGAAGCAAAACAAAATAAATAATTCGGACAGTGTATTAGCGTGGCAAAAATTCGCGAAAAATCGCGAAAACCGCGCGCATTCAACGCATTATAAAAAAAATTTGAGCGAGCCGATTTCGCTCAAACTTTCAGAAAAAAACTCAGAAAAGTATGTTTTAACAGCATACCAAGCGGCGTTTCTTATCTCGTACTAATAAAAAAGTTTTGTTTTTTTGGGACCAGGTTTTTTTCACCGCATCGGCTGTAGTGATGACGTCATCGAAAAACATTTTTTCCTAACCTTTTCAAAAGATAGCCAAGAGTCTAAGCTATGCTCCCATATATGTCCCGCACATATTCTAACCTCCGTTATGGATATATAACATTTCAAAGTTCGAGTTTTGTCGCCAGTCCGCATCATTTTTGTATAGACTATAGTATTAAAAAAACTATGATTTTTATGAATTTAAAAATATATAAACACATTATTAATAAAAGAATTAAAAATTTGTAAGTTGAATAAAGTCTTATTTCAATTTTACACAGTTTTAAAGCATTTATAAGCTTGTTTTACCTTTTTTTGGCGTTTTAAGTCCATTTTTGGGTAGCGCGGAAATATTGGGCACACCTTTTTGTTTAATTTTGGGTCTTGCCGGATATCTTTTTTTAAAATTTGACCTTATTAAAGATTGACCTCAAAGAAAAACCGAAACTGCCTACTTATGGCTCCACCCCCGTGTGGGAAGGCCAAAATTTTTGAGTGGGAGGTCCTTTAGATTTGTACCCTGTGAATTTTCAGGCGGGAACTTTGAGACTGGGTGCGAGATTTCAAATTTAGTGATGGTTGAGGGGGTCCGGGTTTTTTAACAGAGTTTTTTTTAAATCAATAATCTAGGTGTTTTTAGATCTAATATTGAATTTTTTATAATAAAACAGCCTAAAAAGGCCTAAAGGTGTATTTACACACTGTTTTTAACAGTAAATAAAAAAAATTATACTTCTAAATGGGTGGGGGAGGGGGTCAGCCTCACTCGGGGGGGGGGGGCGGTCAGGCCGGACGCCTCTCGAGGTTTGGGCCGGGGCGGGGGGAAGGGGGCCCTCGGTTTTTTTTTAGAGAGGTCTAAAATTTTGGCTATAGGGTGGGGGGGGGGGCGGCCCCCTCTGTCCCTTCCAAAAACATCTACCGTTTCCAAATAAATTTTGGAACTTAATTCTTTTTGATTACTTAGGCGTAAATTTGTTTAAACGCATATAGGATTTGTATAACTACAGCTTTTGCGATAGGGCTTTTTTTTTTAGTCCCCTCAGCTGCTATTTTTTCCTTCCGTTGTCGGGAGAACCGAAGAAGAGACAAAGTTGATCTGATAGAATAATCGGCGTCTAAAACTTGGATAATAATCAGAAATCGTTAAATTAAAAAAATATATCTTTACTTCTCCCAGTATATCTATTTTTTTGACTTTATCGTCCCGCTTGGTATTTTAGCAGGGCGGGTCCATAAATGTCGTTCCGGGTACTTGTTTGCTACCTGTAATATATTTTTTTTGTTTTTAACACTAAACTAACGCTATTATGGTTATTGTGTGTAACCGTATTACAAATTAACAAACTCTTCCATATTAAAAGTCTGCAATGTATTTACCGGATTACGGTACACAATCACATGCAATTCGAAAAAAAAACTTGGGGAAAAAATAGGTTATACCCTAAACAATATGGGCAAGTTAGAAGGTAGAGTCTGTTTAAAAGATTCAAATTTTTATTCCAACATTTATTTTATTCTTTCTCTCACACATGGGCACGGGGGGGGTTGGGGGGGGGGGAGAAGGGAACCTCTTAACCCCCCCTCCCCCAAATTCTGACCGCGGGTTTAACCTTACCTCCCACTCAGAAATTAAAAAGGGGAGAAAAGACTGAACCCCCACCAATTTTGGAAAAAAATGAAGAAAAAAGTTCTCGGAAAATGACTTCGTAAAAAAAATTTTGATGCACAAACTTTGAAAACCCAGCTGATTTCAATTCGTTTATAGATAAGAAATTATAATCGATTCCAGGCCTGTGCACCGTCTGGAAATGCCCTCCCCCAGAATATTAGTGGTTGTATGCCTTCCCCCGTTTTATTCCCCCGTCCAAAAATGAAAAAGTAGCCAAAAATTAGGGCGCGCCATTTTTGACCTATTCTGACGCCATCATAGCAAAATTTTGCAGTTTTTAGCCTATTTCAATTCTTTTAAAGCCATTTTGGACCTAATTTTACTTAAATTTCGCTTTTTTGTCCCTTTTTTTCTTGTTTCCTTTTTTCTCTTTCTCCCCTTCCTGCCCCATTGTTTTATTGCCCCCACGTTTAAAACAAATTGCTCCCATACCCCCCCCCCCAATTTTTGAATTCCCCCCAATAAAACCACGGAGGGAGTGCACAGGTCTGGGATTATTCGTTGATGGATTAATATATTTTTGGTAATCTTCTACATTTAAAGGTTTGGGTTTATCTGCGAAAACAATTTGACTTGTGATGGTGGATATTTGCGAATTGTTTGTTACAGCTTGATGACCTTTTTCGTTTTAAAAAATAAAAACATAAAACCAAGATTTTAGTGTTAATAGTTAAATTAAAAAGTGTAACGGGATCCATAAATGACAGTCTCCCGAATTTTTCGGGCTATCTCTTACAGAAATTTTTTTTGGCGATTGTATCTTTATGTACCTCAAATTTTTGGGTGTTATCAAAATCTTTTTTTTTTAAATTATCTAGCTTGTTTGTTGTGCTATTGTTGTTACAAAAAGTTATTATTAGAAAAAAAGGTCTCGCACAAAATTTTAATTTTTAAAAATTGTCTTGTTAAAACATAAATTTGTTAGAGGTTCTTTTAAAAATTATATTTTTGTATTGCAGCGTGGCGTATGTATCTCGTTCCGGTGGTATGTCCAATGAACTGAATAATATTATCAGCCAACAGACCGATGGCGTCTACGAAGGAGTGGCTATTGGTAGGTTTAAGCATAAGCGGGCAACCTTTTGGATTTTTTTTTGATGTGTATACGCGAACCCCAAATTTCAGGGGTCCCAAATATTTTTTTTGGATATGCGCCAAATACTCAATTTTTAGTGGTTTTAGTACTGGGTTCCCCAAATTTTAGGGGGAGGTGTCCGGCCGGGGTAGCCCCACCCCCTTCTCCCTGCCCTCTATGGGTTTAAGGCATCATGGGCACGGGTGGGGAAAAGTTTAGCCTTTACCTCCCTCCCTCCAAAAATTCAGGGAAAAGAGATTTAACTCCTTTCCCACCTACTCCAGAAGCAGGGTGGAAGCATACATGAGCAAGTTATCTCGAAGTGGGAGGGATTAAAACCGAATTTAAGGGGGGGGTAAAATCATTTTAGAAAACGGAAATTTTTTTAAAATCATAATGAGAAACGCAATTTACCCATACTGTTTTTTTTTCTGGAGTGCATTTTACCCATATCGTTTTTCGAGTTTGAAAAAAATAGGTAAAAAACGCTAAATTTAGGTCAAAAAGCCCTTCCTGTTGCATTTTTGGGCTTTTTGTTGCTTAAAACACTCTTTTTTACCTCAAAAACTTCAGTTTGAAGACAGTTAGAAGTCATTTTAAAGAAATTTTTTCTTCATTTTTCCAAAATTGGTGGGGGTTCATCTTTTCTCCCCTTTAATTTCTGAGTGGGAGGTAAGGTTAAACCCGTATCTCAGAATTTGGGGGAGGGGGAGTTTGAGGTTCCCTTCTCCCCCCCCCCAACCCCCCCGTGCCCATGTGTGAGAGAAAGAATAAAATAAATGTTGAAATAAAAATTTTAATCTTTTAAACCTACCTTCTAACTTGCCCATATTGTTTAGGCTATAACCTATTTTTTCCCCGAGTTTTTTTTCGAATTGCATGTGATTGTGTACCGTAATCCGGTAAATACATTGCAGACTTTTAATATGGAAGAGTTTGTTAATTTTTAATACGGTTACACACAATAACCATAATAGCGTTAGTTTAGTGTTAAAAACAAAAAAATATATTACAGGTGGAGACAGGTACCCCGGAACGACATTTATGGACCACCTGCTAAGATACCAAGCGGACGATAAAGTCAAAATGATGGTTATGCTGGGAGAAGTAAGATATTTTTTTTTATTTTAACGATTTCTGATTATTATCCAAGTTTAGACGCCGATATCCTATCGATCAACTCTGGCGTCTCAGGGTATAAGGGCCCACAAAACAAAGAATAGCAGCTGAGGACACAAATTTTTGTAGGTGTATCGCAAAAGCTGTAACGTCGATCCTATATGCGTTTAAGACGTGTTTTACGCCTAAGTAATCAAAAAGAATTAAGTTGCAAAATTTATTTGGAAGCATAGATGTTTTTGGGGAGGACAGAGGGGGCCACCCGGGGGGGGGGGGGGTGGTCCCGGGTACTCGGAACTAGGGGGGGGGGGGGGCGGGCCCCCGCTTTGGGGGGGGCGGGGTAGCCAAAATTTTAGAGGGGTGGGGGGCCGTCCAAAGAAAAAGTTTAAACCATAATAATTTTAATAATTGTTCCTTTATAATATAATACTACATTTTTTTGATTTAATAGTCCTTTTCATTGAAAAAGGGGGCATATGCATGTATATGTGATGGGAGTTCACGCTTGGGGAAGAGAGGTAAGTTCCACATTGGGGGGTAAAATTTTCCGGAGGGGGAAGGGCCCCCTTTTTCACCGGGGGGGGTGTTTTCTAGGGGGGGTCCGGGAAAAAACGGGGTAAAGAAATTTGGAGGGAGGGGGGGCCTGGGTATTCGTCTGGGGGGGGGCTTTGGGCGGGGGGGTGGACTTCTACTATGGGGCCCCAGTTGTGAGGGGGGGGGCCTCTGAGACCAGGGGAGGGGGGGTGGACCGCCCCCCTTTTCTTGTGGGGCATTATTTTTATTTGAAAGGGCCCCCTTCACCCACCCCCCAAAGCTCAAGAGCGGTCCGGCCTGACCGCCCCCCCCCCCTAGTGAGGCTGACCCCCCTCCCCACCAATTTAGAAGTATAATTTTTTTTATTTACTGTTAAAAACAGTGTGTAAATACACTTTTTAGGCCTAAATAGGCTGTTTTATTATAAAAAATTCAATATTAGATCTAAAAACACCTAGATTATTGATTTAAAAAAAACTCTGTTAAAAAACCGGACCCCCTGACCCGTCCCTAAATTTGAAATCTCGCACCCGGGGTCGACCCCGCCTAAAAAGTCAGAGGGGTCCGAACCCCCCTGGACCCTCCCCTTCAAAAATTTTGGCCTTCCACACGGGGGTGGACCATAGGTGGGCAGACTCGGTTTTTTTTTGGGGGGGTCAAGTTTTAGGGGGGTCAAATTTTAGGGGGGGGGTGTCCGGCAAGACCCAAATTTTGAGGGGGGTGTGCCCAATATTTCCGCGCTGCCTTAAAATGGGCTTAAAACGCCAAAAAAAGGTAAAACAAGCTTATAAATGCTTTAAAACTGTGTAAAATTGAAATAAGACCTTATTGCAACTTACAAATTTTATTTTTTAATTCTTTTATTAATAATGTGTTTATATATTTTTAAATTTAGATTAGAAATCATAGTTTTTTTTTAATAATTACGTAATAATAGAATAATAATATTATTGTCTTGATTATAAAGTCAAGTATCACAAACTTTTTAATCCATAATGTTATATTTAATTAAAGATTATATACATGCATGGGCGTAGCCAGGGGGTTTAGACCCTTAGGTCGGCAAAGGGAAAAATTTGGGGTTAGAAAGACCCCCCCCCCCCCTTTTGCAGTGGCGTGCCCAGGATTTCATTTCGGGGGGGGGGCGGCGGTCTGGGGGCCCTACTAACCCTAAAGGGGGTCTGGTGGGTGAAAGCCCCCCAGCAGGGTCAAGGGGCGGAGCCCCTTGTCAGGGGGGTCCGGGGGGCAGAATGCCCCCGCGCCGGGGGAGAAAATTTTTAATTTAAGGCGCTAAAATACACTTGAAATTTTAATTCCAGATGATACTTATTACAAAATTTAAGGATTCTTATACCTACACATTTAAAACATGTGTTTAAAACGTTAATTAAAGGATAATAGTGTTTATAGTAGTTTTATTAAACTGTATACCTTAACTACTGAACGAGATAATCGATTTGTAATCAAAAAACTAAGATAAATTGTCAATTAACAATTAACTCTCCGCGCGAAGCGCGGAAAATTTTTGTTAGTTCTTTTATAACACTTAAAAATTTTTCTCCGGGAGGCGAATTCGGGGGGGGGGGGGGTGTCCCGGGTACACCAAATTTAAAGGGGGGGGGGGTGTCAGCAAAATCCGAAATTTTGGGGGGTATAACCCCCCCCAACCCCCCCTGCTCACCTATAGGGTGGACCCCCCTTAGCTGACCCGACCAAAAACATCTGTTTGAAAGGAAACGAAAAATTTGCATATATTAGTTAAACATTTGCTAGATGGTAAAAAGATTTCGTTAGTTTTCCAGTTAATTAATTATTAATTAATTAATTAATAATTAATTAACTATTAATTAATTATTAATTAATTAATTAATTAATTATTAATTAATTATTAATTAATTAATTACTGTTGTTTTTATATTTTTTTATTTAAAACAAACGTAAAAATTTATTTTTTTTTAAATTATTATAAAAGTAGTGGTAGAACGACTGTCGTACCATAATTTTTGCGAAAACGATGTGCTCTAAAAAAACAAAGAGTAATATTATCGTAAAAATGTATGGGTAGATTGGTTAGCTAGCTACACAATAGTATAAAGAAAAAAACGAGAAATACACTGTCGTAATGTTTTCTCCATTGGCACACTTTAATTTTTTAGATTATAAAAGCCACATCTTTTTAATTAAAGATGCTTTTAAGCCAATTTTAGTATTTTATTGTATTTTCTAAGATAATTTAGAATTTTAAAGATTATTTTTTTTTAGAATTATTTTTACGGTTTAAACTACAGTAGTATAATTATACTTCAATACTTCTATTTTAGAGTTTTTTGGTATTGTCACCCGTTTTTACAGTGGGTAAGAATTCTGAACAGCCCCAAATGATTTTTAAAATGACTTCTAAAAATCATTTGGGGTTGCTAAGGATTCTAATTGGGGTTATATAACCCCAATCACCATCATATTTTTGATGTTTTTTACTCTTTTTGAATTTTTAATAATAATATCGAATTAAAAAAAATGCTTAGTTGTTATTTAGGGCAAACTATAGTCTATACAAAAATGATGCGGACTGGCGACAAAACTCGAACTTTGAAATGTTATATATCCATAACGGAGGTTAGAATATGTGCGGGACATATATGGAAGCATAGCTCAGACTCTTGGCTATCTTTTGAAAAGGCTAGGAAAAAATGCTTTTCGATGACGTCATCACTACAGCCGATGCGGTGAAAAAAACCTGGTCCCAAAAAAAACAAAACTTTTATATTAGTACGAAATAAGAAACGCCGCTGGGTATGCTGTTAAAACATACTTTTTTAAGTTTTTTCTAAAAGTTTGAGCGAAATCGGCTCGCTCAATTTTTTTTATAATGTGTTGAATGCGCGCGGTTTTCGCGAATTTTTGCTACGCTAATACACTGTCCGAATTATTTATTTTGTTTTGCTTCCTGCTCGAAGTGTGTACGATATTGATCATTATTGTTATATATTAAATGTCCGCCAATTTTTATTCCTTTTGACCTAAAATTTTTTTTTGGGGTTGACCCCCCGGGGGCTAGGGGGGAGGACCAAACACGAATGCCGAAAATTTTTTTCAACATTTTTTTTTTCAAAACTATTAAAAATTTAAAATTTATCACATATGACGAATTTTGATATATTGTTTGTGTAAGAAAACCTAATATTAAGCTTACAATAAGCTGTCAAAAATGACGAATTTGAAATTTGGAAGGATTCCAAGCCTGTATGCTGGCAGCAGCAAATTTTTAAATTAAAGTTTTACAAGAATAATATACTTTAAAAGATTAGTTTTAAATTTTTTTTAAATTTATTTTGATTTGAAATAAGAAAATGGTCCAAATAACCCCATAAAAACGCAACATACATTTTCGTTAAAATTCCAAAATACTTCCTTGCGTCACGCAAATTTTTGTTATTACGTCATAATTGATGTTTTTATTGGCTCTTCCGCAATTAAAATTACGCAATTCAGACCAGTTCACGGATTCAAACGTTTTTACACAAAAAATAGCATTACTTTAAAAAATTATTTTGGGATATTGGCAAAAGTTGAGAGACATAGTTATTAGAAATATTTTATTAGTTTAATATTAATTAATATTAGTTTTTGTGTTCACAAACGTGGAAACATGTTTGCTAGTAAAAAAACACTTAAAAAGAGCATTTTTTAGCTGCGATATTTGGCAATTTTGTAGTAGGATTTTAACTTTGAAAATATGTTTTTCTAAAAAAAATAACCTGGAAATTCGAAAAAAAATAACTTTTAAGGCTTTGTTGCTGCCAGCATAGGGCTTTGAATGCTTCCAAATTTTAAATTCGTCATTTTTGATAGCTTCTTGTGAGCTTAATATTAAGTTTTTTTACAGAAACGATATATGAAAATTCGTCATTTGTGATCAATTTTACATTTTTAATGGTTTTGAAAAACATTTTTGGCATTCGTGTTTGGCCCCCCTAGCCCCTGGGGGGTCAACCCCAAAAAATTTTTTTAGGTCAAAAGTAAGGAATAAAAATTGGTGGACATTTAATATATAACAATATGATCAATATCGTACACACTTTGAGTAAGAAGCGAAACAAAATAAATAATTCGGACAGTGTAAATAAATAATTCGGACTGACAAACAATTTAGTATGGCAAAAATTCGCGAAAAATCGCGAAAACCTTGCGCGTTCAACGCATTATAAAAAAATTTGAGCGAGCCGATTTGGCTCAAACTCAAAAAAGTACCAAGCGGCGTTTCTTATCTCGTACTAATAAAAAAGTTTTGTTTTTTTTGGGACCAGATTTTTTCACCGCATCGGCTGTAGTGATGACGTCATCAAAAAACATTTTTTCTAACCTTTTTAAAAGATTGCCAAGAGTCTGAGTTATGCTCCCATATATGTCCCACACATATTCTAACCTCCGTTATAGATATATAACATTTCAAAGTTCGAGTTTTGTCGCCAGTCCGCATCATTTTTGTATAGGCTATAGTTAAGCAGATTTTGAAATAAAAAATTATTTTTGTTGTTCATATTTAGGTTGGTGGTATTGAAGAATATCTCGTAATGGACGCCATCAAAAAAGGGGAAATCACGAAACCTTTAGTAGCATGGTGCATCGGTACCTGTGCCAAAATGTTTTCTTCCGAGGTTTGTTGTATAAAAATTACCATTAAATAGTTTCTGGAACATTGCTTAAACCGCTTAAAACAAACCCATGTTTTGATTTAATTTTTAGATTCTGGGTTTGACCTTAGAAAGTAATGCAGAAATGTGACTAGAACGTGGGATCAATTTTTCGGTTTGTTTTTCTAAAGTGACCGAACCTGCAACAACAACAAAATTTTTAATACCTATTCTATAAATAGTATATTTATGTTAAAGCTACTTTTGCTAAAAATAGGATTTTGCCACCAAAGTTTCTTATAATTTTGGAAAAATATTCGAATCCGCATACAAACCTTGTTTTAAGCACAATTATCAGTTGTAGTTGTTGAGCAATGCACTCTCATATTCTTTTTAGCTCTAATTTAATAGCTGTTATAATTTCTAGTTCTAAATTGTTTTTTTATAAAGATAGAAATTCTTGCGTAATTCCAGGTTTAATTAAAATAGTCATTTTTATAACTCAAATAGAATATTATATAGTTTTTCATGTTTTAATTAATTACTATTTCTGCTAAATTGTGTTTTCAGGTCTAATTTTTTGCCTTTATAGTTATAATTATGCCAGTTAGTTTATCAGGCACCCAATTATCGAGTAAACGATTTACTGTCTGTAATCGTTGTATGTAGGTTTTATATTTTTATTCCAAATCTTTTTCCAAATGAAAAATAAGCGCTGTTTATTTAATTTTTATTTAAAATTATATTAATTGCTTATAATCCTGTTTATTTTTTGAAAAATATTTACAATCCATTCTTGTTTCTTGCATTATTGTTATAATTGTTGCAAATGAAAAAATAAAAGTAACATTATTAAAAAAGCAAATTGCAAATCGACTTATCATTGTAAGAAAAAGCAAAAAATACAACGGTCATTTTTTAAATTATTATTTGTTTACGAATTTTATATAAAAAAAACCCATGGCTTGTTAAATTTGTCGCTTCCAGATAGCCTTCGGGTTTAGTTTAAATTAATTATTATGTTTAAGGAGGTTCAAAAAGAAAAAAAAAAATTTAGAAAAATTTAGTTTTCAAGTTTTTTAAATTTAAACCTATACTTCATAAAAATTGACACATGATATATTTCGGGCTAGGGGGTGTTTGTAGGTTTGTGTTTAGTTGGTTTGTATGTGTGTAAGTAATTAAAATCTGTAAGGATTTGATTGGATTAAGAAATGCTGTTTTTTACTATTTTTTTTTTATGTTGCAATTTTAATAAATTTTATAACACATTTTATTTTTTTTAAAACAGGGAAGGGGCGCCAGCGCGCGCCTCAGAGAGAAAAAAAATAACCACTGTTGCTGTTGCTATTGTTTAGAATTGAAAAGAAAGGGGGGAGAGTTTCGACTATATTTGAAAATTTTACCAAACTTCCGCGCTGTGTTCTTTTTCCTCTCTATTGGGGATAGTTGTTTTCCTCTTCCAACAAAAAACCCTTATTCCGAAATAGTCTATTATATGTTTAAAGGTTCAATTCGGGCACGCCGGTGCGTGCGCCAACGCAGACCGGGAAACGGCAACGGCTAAAAACGCAGCCCTGACAGAGGCCGGAGCCCACGTACCCAAAAGTTTCGACGATTTAGGAGAAGCCATACGGTAAGATTTTTTTAAACATCGTTACCATGATATAATGAGTCAAAATTGTCATAAAATACTCGTAACTGTGACTCTTTACAATTGTGATTTTTTTTGTGCCTCTTCTTAACACCCGCATATACCAAAAGTTTTATAGTAGTATAAATTTTCACGTTGGTTTTTAAGCGATTGTGTGATTCTTTATGTCGAAATATCAACTTTTTGTTCTTGTTTTGTGGTCGCACTAAATATATAGCGACATAAACAAACAAAATCATTTAGGGTAACTGACTTAATTTCGGTCACTTTTTTATTTTTTTGGATAAGTTTTTTTCTGGTTTGTACAATCGACCCAAAATTTGGTCTAAAATCAAACGATAGCTATTTTTGTTATTCCAGTGCAAAATTTTAAAATTTCTGTTACATACATTTAAAGAACAGTGGAGGTTTAGAGTTTTTATATAGTGGCCGAATTTAAAGCGCGGGCCATTAACTTCGGCCACCTAGAAAAAACTGGCTATAACTATTGCCAAAACAAACAATAAAAATTTTTAAAGGTTGCAAATTTATCCTTAGGTATTGTTCTTGGTACATATAACTTAATTTTTTCCCGTTTGCCAACTTTAATAGTTATTAGCAAGTCTTAATATAATTATGTCAAAACCTTAAAAAAACAAGTTTTAATAACCTATATTTTTTGTTGAATTTATTTTTGGCTTTAAAAAAAACGTCAAAAAAAGTCAAACGAACAAAAAAAAATTCTTTATAAATACGGTAGTACGATTATATCTGAAAACAGCCAAAAATGGCAGGTTTTTTTACCTAAATTTTAAGGTGGTCGAAATTAACGGAATTTTAAAATGCGCAGTTAGTTAAACGCATTGCAAAGTGATTTGGAAGAAAATATCAAAACATAAAATTTAACAATTTTGAGCCTTAAATAAATGATATTTTAAGGTTATATAATGCTTCGTTCTAAATTTGATGCCGTTTTGAACACAAAGCAAAAATTAAGAAAATCACAAAAAAAATCACTTTTTGTTTAAAAATGTTGATAATGCAGAATAACACAAATAAAAAACTTTTGGCAAAAACGCTTTATTCAAAATTTATCCAGTTACTTTTGTGCTAGTTGTTTTGTATTTTAAAAATAATCCATTTTTCTAACACCCTAAATTGGTGTCCGAAATTAAGGCCTAGCCGAAATTAAGTGAGATACTCTACAATTAATAATTCGACTTTAAATTTTTAAAAAATAGCGTAATTCTCGTGCTTCGATTTTATTTAATCAAATTCACAATTCTTTGTAGAGAAGTCTATTTGGGACTGGTTAAAGATGGGACTATCGTGGAAAAGGAAGAAACGCCCCCGCCCGCCGTACCAATGGATTACGCTTGGGCCAGGGTAAGTAGTAGAATATCGTTTTTATGGTATATCATGGATTTATTATGCTACTTTTTTAAATTTTTATCATAAAGAAAAGCTTCTGCTAATTTTAGAAAAAAACTTAATAACTCCCAGAAATTAAAAACCATACTACAATACTAAAGGCCGGTTACGGTTTCCGGTTCTTTGCCTTAAAGATTTTTAATCAAAACTATGGGAACTAACAAAATTTTAACTTTTAACTCGGTGGTCAAATTGAAATTTAATAAATTAAGAACAAATAAATACAATGCACACATATAGACGATTGGTGTGTTTTTGCGCACACATTTTTACATCAGAATTAACTAACTATTAACTCTTTAAAATAAAGTAAAAATTACCTCCACCTTAGGAACCTCCTCCAAAAAGAAGGTTCCTTCATTGTCTCTAAACTGAAATAAAAATATATTTTCTGCCCCCAAAAAACAAACTATACCTAAATGCTTACCCCATAAGGACTGGATTCACACAAGTGACAAGTACCAGGGCATTCACACCGCAGCGACAATTCAGAGTTTAAAGGCTGGTTCATATTTATGACAAAACGTCCTTTGGACAAAGTTCAAAGGACAATTTTAGAAAACCCAAAACGTCCTTTGAACTTTTTCCTTTGAACGAAGTATGAATGCTACTTAAAATTTGTCTTTAAGACAAAGTCCAAAGGACAAAATCCAAAGGGAAAAGTCCAAAGCACAGAAAGTATGAACACGTTGTCCTTTGGATTTTTTCCTTTGGACTTTGTCCAAAGGACGTTTTGTCATAAGTATGAACGAGCCTTAAGAGAGTCATTCCAGTCTGCTGAACCAGTCCTAATATCCGAACGAACCCGACGTAATTATTTTTTAAGATTTCGATTATTGTTTCAGGAATTGGGCCTCATCCGAAAACCGGCTTCCTTCATGACGTCCATTTGCGACGAGCGCGGTAACGAACTCCATTACGGCGGAATGTCCATCACCAGGATTTTCGAGGACGAAATCGGAATCGGAGGAGTCTTGGGGCTTTTGTGGTTCCAGAGACGGTAAGCGCACTTTTGTAGACAGAATTAGTAATTTTTCCGACCTTCAGCAGTATTATGCTCCAGAGCTCCTGCTATTTAAAGCGAAGAAAGTTCCGTTCCGAAGCTCCACCTTTAAAAGGAGCGATTTCAGATTAAATTATTATGTAAATTTTTTTAAAAAATTTTTTAAATAAGTTTTGAAAAAAAAAATTAGTTTACAAACAAAATTTTGACAAACTAATTTATGGCATTATTCTTTAATTATTCATAAAATTAATACATAATGCAAGACTACGCGACCTTATATGTTTCAGACTGCCCCCGTTCGCGTGCAAATTCATCGAGATGTGTCTGATGGTGACGGCTGACCACGGCCCCGCAGTCTCTGGCGCCCACAACGCTATTGTCTGCGCCAGGGCCGGCAAGGACCTGGTCTCCTCTCTTGCCTCAGGACTCCTGACCATTGTAAGCGGACGATTTTTGGTGTTTCCATATGATTTTTTTCTTCTGGAGTACAGGACTGATATTAATAAAAACTTTGAACCCGGTCCACTTCGGACTGGGACATTTTTTTCACACTGACGTAAAGACCGATCTCAGTCCCAAGTGGATCGGGTTCGAAAGTTTTATAAATACCACCCCAGGACCCAGGTCTTTAACACAATCCAAACAAATAATTTTAGAGGAGAAACGCATTGACCAATCTGTACAATAATATCAGCTATAAGGTCTGGCTACATGTTTGACTAAATGTTTATATAAATTGTTTATTCGTTTTTGCTCAACAATTTAATAGATTAATCTATTATTTTTACGAACAATAATTTGCCTATGGTGCACTGAATAGCTCTTACCATATGAGTAATAATATAGAGGTTAATAAATAATTGAAAGTTATTCCATAAAGCGATTGTATTTTTAGTGCAATCACTTTGATGGGGCTTTGAACCATACATGGGCAAGTTGGTCCGGAGTGGGGGGTTAAACCCCAAATTAGGGGGGTTAAAATCCGAGAAACGCAAAATACCCATATCGTTTTTTTTCTGGAGTGTATTTTACCTTTATAGTTTTTCGATTTTGAAGGGAAAATAGGTAAAAAAAACGCTAATTTTAGGTCAAAAAACCCTTTTTATTGCATTTTTGAGCTTTTTATTGCTTAAAACTTTCATTTTGACCTCAAAACTTAAGTTTGGAGGCACTTAGAAGTCATTTTAAAGACATTTTTTTCTTCATTTTTCCAAAATTGGGGGGTTAACTTTTTCTCCCCCCCCCCACTTCTGAGTGGGGGGGGGGGGTTAAACCTTCCATCTCAGAGTTTGGGAGGGGTTAACCCCCCTCAACCCCTCCCGTGCCCATGTATGCTTTGAACTGTTCCTTAATAATCCCTAATGAATAATAACTAAAAACAAGAAAACATAACACAAAAAAATTTATTTCCTATCCATGTATCGTTTTGATACAATTTTAACCCAGAGTGTTTAAATATCCCCCCGAGATGTTAAATTTGCCCTCCTCCCTGGAGGAAAGGGCGGGGTGTTAAATTATTTTCGCAGAGATGCAAGGATAGAAATCACCATGGGCGTAGCCAGGGAGGAGTCTAGGGGGTCTAGACCCCCCCTTTTGGGTCGGCAAAGAGAAAAATTTGGGGTTAGACTAGACCCCCCTTTTGAGTCGCCAAGGATAAAAATTTGGGGCTTTAAAACGGCCATTTTTTAAAAATTTTCTCGCGCTTCGCTCCACTCAGCGCTCGATTGATTATGTAGTCTCCACTTCCTAATTTGGGTTACTTTGTTTTGTAATCTTGGTATGACCACGCTGGAGCCCACCCAATTCCTAATGTTTTAATTGGTCTCCACTTCCAAATTTGTGTTACTTTGTTTTGTAATCTTAATACCACCACGCTAGACCCCCTTTTAGATTGTTATATAGTGGTGGTATTAAAAATTTAAAGGTTAGGAGAAGTAATTTTAAAAACATTTTCTCGCATTTTGCATTGCTCAGCTGTAATCCAATGTACTCATTTTTATGTTTTTAGGTTTTTACTTTTAGGCTTTTAATGTTTTTGAAATCGAAAATTTTAAGATATCAAATTGTTTGTAAAAAATTTTTTCGTTGTTTTATGTACTTATTTTTATTAAAATAATAGGGAAATAATGAAGTATGTGACATAAACAAGGCAAAAAAACACTCCGCGCGAAGCGCGGAAAATTTTTTAGCCCTTTTATAACGTTTAGAATTAGGATCCCCCTGGACCCCTTCCTTTTCAGAAATTTTGTTCAGGGTTGGACCCCCCCTTTCCAAAATCCTGGCTACGCCCATGGAAATCACTGTAGTAAAAAGTTATTTCCTACGATAGGAAATAGCTTCATACTACAATGATTTCTTCGTTGTGTTTTTTTGCAAAAAATCAATAAATGAAATGTCTTTTTAGGGCGATCGATTCGGTGGTGCGCTGGACGCGGCGGCGAAAATGTTCACGGAAGCCTACGACGCCGGTCTCATCCCCATGGATTTTGTCAACAGCATGCGCAAACAGGGCAAACTCATCATGGGCATCGGACACCGGGTCAAATCGGTATTAATAGTATTAATTTATTATTATTATGATTATTATTTTATTATTATTATTAATTGGTATATAGTGGGTGTTTGCCGAAAAAATGGACTGCAGCGCGCAGGTGCCTAAGTTTTTACAACTTCGTCGAGTTGCAATTAGATAAAAAGTGGGAAAATGTTGCAGGTGTGTACATACGTCGTAAACTCTATTTTTAACGTTTTTAGTGTTGGGACCCCATGGTAGGAGTTCCAATGTTTGTGATTGGAAGCTCTCATTTGGTGATAAATTTAATAGTTTTGTGACCCAAAATTTTTTCACGGCTTGGAATATAGAATAGTATGTAAAACTAAAATCGAACAGGCGGTATAAATTTAATGAGTCACAGTAATGTTGATTTTGTACTGGCATTACAATATTTCGCTGTACGAATTATAAAATGTAAAATATTAAATGAGTAACAAAATTGATTGTTTCATCATTTTATTTTCTTTCCAAAATTTTGAATGGATGGTGAAACTACTCTTTTGAAACTTACATCGTCACATTATTATTTTACTGTTATTATGTAATACCAAATAAGATAATTAAATATTAAATTATTTTATTAAACTTATGTGGCATTACAAAAATTATTATCAAATTAAAAATTTTTTTTCAAATTTGAGATTAACAATCCAGATAAGCGCGTGGAAATTCTAAAAGACTACGCCAAAGCTAATTTTCCGTCGACCATCCTGTTGGATTACGCTCTTCAGGTGGAGAAAATCACCACATCTAAAGTAAGCTGTGTGTGTTTATTGTCAAAAAAGTTTTTTTCAGCAACTTAATTTCTATGTGGTTTAAAATATTTTAATTACTTTTTTTATTTATGATTACTTTTTTTTCTTTTTAAGCGCCAATAAAAATAATATTAATATTTAAATGAATTTTCAATTTTGGTATTTCAGCAAGCAACGATGAAAAAAAGAAATAAATAAACTATAGCTGTATCTTATGTATACAGGAATGAAAGCCCTGAATTGAACAAAAATTTCGGGTCCTATCCGTGTCAGATCTATTCACTTAAACATCCTACCGTAAAGAAATACTTAAAAAACCCTTTTCATTACCATCATTTTAAAGAATTCAGTTTTAGCCTGTAAATTTAATTCAAAAAATTTAGAAACCGAATCTCATTTTGAACGTTGATGGCGTGATTGGTGTAGCATTTGTGGATCTATTAAGGGACAGTGGAGTGTTTACGAGGTATACTTTAATTTTTAAAATTTTTAGTGTTGCGTTTTATGGTGTTAAGTACTGCTAAACCGTTTATCAAAAAGATTAATCATGGGGTAAAGAGAATTTTATCCAAACTCGCATGATCAAGTAACGATGTTTAAGAAAAAATAATACATTCTCCTCATTATTTTGGACTTATTTTTAATGAAATATTACATTTTGCTTAATATTTTGGACTTATTTTTAAAGAAATATTACATTCTGCTCAATATTTTGGGCTTATTTTCAATGGGATTAATTAGGGAGAAGGTTGGTTTTACGAGTTGCATGCGGGAACGGGACACGAGGGTACTAGACACGAGGGTACTGACGAGCAAAAAACATAACTTTCCAGCATTAAGCGGAATAAACTTATTTCATAACAATAGTTTATTATATTATTTAGATATCATTTAGCTTGTTTGACTGACTTATAAAAGAGGATTATAAAAATAAAATTATTGAGAAGACATAAAACAAAAATAATAATTTCATTACATTAAAACATTTTCCTGTAATTTGTCTACATTTTCGTGAATTTTTTTATATAATAACTAGCTTTAAAAATCTTGAGAATCTATGAGACGACTTGAAAGATAATAAGCATTAAGGTTGCTGTTATGATTGATTGTGCTGTCAAAACATTTTTGTGGTTATTTTTCGTGGTGTGTTGAAAAAAAATGAATTCTTAAAAATGCCTTCGGAAATAATAGCTGCAGTAATAATTGCAAATAAAACATTTTAGTAAAATATTTTCCGAAAAACAATTGCTTGCCTTTTTTAACAGTAAATTATTCGGTATTTTTAAAAAACACACTATTATTGAAATATTATGATAAAGTTTAGCTTAATTTTTGGGTTTAGCTTAGGCTTAGGAGAATAAAGTTTACCGTGCAATGGGTTTTAAAGACTCCCAAAGATCCGTTGTTGGATTATTTAACTCGCTAACTGAGATTTAAATGTACAAAATATCATACATGCAGACCTGTGCACTGCCCCCCGGGGTTAAAACGGGGGGGGGGCAATTACAAAATGGGGGGGCACGGGGGGCAACTTTTTTGAAACGGGGTGGGGGGCAATAAAACGGGGGGGGCAAGCAGGAGGGAACGAAAAAAAAGAGAAAAAAAGAAAGGAAAAGGGAAAAAAGGGACAAAAAAAGCGAAAATAAGGTAAAAAATAGGTCTAAAATGGCTTAAAATACATTGAAATAGGCTAAAAACGGCAAAAAATTCGCGATGATGGCGTCATCATAGGTCGAAAATGGCGTCATAATTTTAGGGTACTTTTTCATTTTTCGGCGGGGGGGGGGGGGCAAATCCTCCAATAAAACAGGGGGCATTTCTAGACCGTGCACAGGTCTGTACATGAAAAATCTAACAATTGTATGTTTTTGGATTTTAAAAGCACATTTTGTTTGCCTTGTTTTAAATGATCAACATGTGTTCAAGTAAATTCCTAAAGCTAGAGTGGACTAAAAAAGGCATGAAGTTATTTTTTACATTTTTACTGCTAACATCTATTTTTGCTGAAGTTATTTAAAGATTTTATCAAAAAAACTCATTTATTTTAATCAAGAGTCGACGAAAGGAGTTTAAATATAAAAAGGACAACAAAAAACTGAAATTCGCTTCGTATTTTCGTACGAGTATATGATTTAGAAAAAAAAACTTAATTAAACAACTTCTTGGCGTTCTCATTCCACTCATGGTTGTTTAATAATAATTCTTTAGTTTTTTCAAAGGCAGGGTTTCGAAGCTCCAGAGATTCGGAAATAGTTTCAAACATTATCATTGTTTTTATTAAAAACCCATGGTATAAATTGTGTGTAAAATAACCTTTAAAAATTCATGTTTTAATATGATGTTTTTTAAACAATTTACGTAGTTTTTTGATTATTAAATTGCATTATATTTCAGCAAGAAAAAATGTTATTTATAATCAAAAACGAAACGACTTATGTAACGTTTAATTGTCTTCACGCTCAAACGATTAAAATTTAGTTCGGCTCATTCAGTTTAAAAAATTTATAATACTTGTGACAAACGTATTTTTTCTTAGCTCAGTACCCTCGTGTCCAGTACCCTCATGTCCAGTACCCTCGTGTCCAGTACCCTCGTGTCCAGTACCCTCGTGTCCTAGAATCTTTGCATGCAACCCAGCGACCTTTTTTATGTTAGTAGACTGGTAGAGGTAAAAATCCGGAAATTTTTGTCAGGATTTAAAAGTTTTCTCTCGTCTCTTTCTTACCGTGTAATTATCATTTACTGATTTTGTGATTTTTAAGTCATGTTTTCTGGCGAACATCTAGTTCGATAATTTTGTCAATTCGGGCACAGGATATTTATGTAAATGCTGCATTTTTAAAATCTAAAATGTAAAAAAACCATTAAATATTTTGTTCTTTTGAAAATTTCCTTTTTGTTGTTGTGCGGTTGCTTAATAAAAATCGAATGAAAACATCTGCAAATTGGAAAGAATTGAAAAAATAAAAAAAGTGTTTGGATATTGTTTATGTTTAAACATTGATGGTTTAACTTGAATGGTTCAAAATGATTTGGAAATTTTTATATGCTATTTTCGAAAAAGCTTTTGAATAAATGAAAGATGAGTTTTGGGTTAATTAAGTGTCCGCAAGAACACAACTACTGGAAAATAAACGTGATTAAAACAATACTAAGATGGTGCTTACTTAATAAAAGTGCATTTCTTTATAATGCTTTAGTAGATTTCGGCTTACAACAAAATAAATATTATCTTATCTTATCTTTAAGTATAGTTGGAAACAGCTAATAATAGGAAAGAAAATGTAATTGATTTTCTTGGTTGAATAAGTTTACTCATTTAAAAAACAAACTCCGGAGCTTCTTTCTCCTTAGTTGGTCTAAACCACGGAACAATTAAAGCGAGGGAAGCTCTAGAGCTATATATTTTGGGATAAAAAAACGTTACTAAGTAAAATAAAATATTGAAATAAAATATCGCTTTAGTAAACTAAAGTAAACTATAACAAAGTAATAAAAAATCACCAAGTAATAATAAAACATCATTTATTGAAGTATAATTAAGCATAATATAACCCAAAAGAATTTTCGACTGTACACTAAATTCCCGAACAAAATTTTGCCAGAAAAAAAATTTTACATGCGCATAATGTCTTTTTTGTTGTGCAAAAAAAGTCACACATTTTTACTGCAATAAAACTAAGACTGCGTTAAAAATCGCTGCGCGGGGAAATAGCTAAAATTGTCGGATTTTTGCTAAAAAAAGTGCCAAAATTGCACATTGTGCAACTTTGTAGAAAAATTTTGGTCAAAAACTTAGTGTACAGTCAGACATTCTCCTGTGTTGTATATACTTGTTATCGCTAAGTAAAATAAGTATTTAGAGAAGAAGCGACGGAGTATGTGGAGATCGGAACTCTTAATGGGCTTTTTGTGCTGGGGCGCAGTATGGGTTTTATCGGTAAGTCTTTTACGTATTATGACGTTTTGTTTTGTTACGCATTAATCATTTCTGATCCATGTTAAGATCTCTCCGGACAGTTTTTACTTCACAGCGTTCAATTTATATACATTCAAAAAAAACAGTTGATATACAGAACAAAAATTTTTTTTCTCACATAAAATGTATTATTTATTGTAATTATAGAGCATTATAATATTTTAAAATATCCCATTTTAAAATATCCTATTTTAAAATTTTTGGGGGGCCCTCCCGCCCCTGCCCCCCGAAATCCGGCAAAGCCGGATTTTCTTGTAAGGGCGGACCCTTACGTTTTTATAATTTTCAGAGAGAAGTTTTTTTTCTTTAATATTAATACAGAAACATTCCTGATGCCTTCCAAAAAATATTAATAGTCAAAAAACCAAATTTTCCTGCTACCTTGGTAGTTTAAATTGACAAGTTATCTTTGTTTTTTGATTTAAAATCGATTATACCGTTGAGTAGTTAAGGCATACATATTTAATAAAATTACTAAAAACACTTTTAACTTTTTATTAACGTTTTAAACGCATGTTTTAAATGTATAGGAATAAAAAAACTTAAATTTTTTAATAAGTATCAGCTGGAATTAAAATTTACACTGTATTTTGCGCCTTAAATTACCCCCGAATCCTAAAGGACCGGACCTGTAAAGGACCGGACCTGTAAAGGACCGGACCCGGACCCAGGAACTCTGAAGCTCTATATTTTAAAGTAGGAAACAACTAAGAACATCGCTAGTTTTACCCATTTCCATGATCTCCTTTTCCCAAGTTACCCCGGTGAAACATTCGTACCACAGCTGTGAAACATACATGGTCATGGGATTTAACCCCCCCCTCCCCCAATTTCTAAGAAGGTGTGTTTAACCTCCCCTCCCCCACAGAGGGAAAGGTTAACTCTCCACAATTTGGAAAAATGAAGAAAAAATGTCTTAAAAATAACTTCTAACTGCCTCCAAACTTAAGTTTTGAGGTCAAAATAAATGTTTTAAACAATAAAAAGCTTAAAAATGGAATAAAAAGGGTTTTTTGGCCTAAAAATAGCGTTTTTTACCTATTTTTTCTTTAATACCAAAAAAATGGGTAAAATGCACTCCAGAAAAAAAACGATATGGGTATTTTGCGTTTCTCGGATTTTAACCCCCATAATTTAGGGTTTAACCACCGCCCCCCCCCCCACTTCGGACCAACATGCCCATGTATACTGTGAATGTGAAACCTTCGTTTGCAGTCGTGATGGTATCTTCGTCTAACCATAATGGTGCGTAATTTTACCGCGGTAAACTCTACATATCACCTAGGTTGTTGTTGTTATTGCATTACCTGAGACTTATCACTTATCTCCCCTATGCCGATTGTGCGAAGGGCAGGCACTAAGACAAGCCAAGAAAGGCAGGCAACACAGGTAGTATGTAATTCGATGTATCCGCAAAAAAATTTGCTTATTTTTACCGTACTAGTTTTAACCATTTCAGTTTGATCTCTCACTTTGCGCTAATTAATTGGTCATAAAGTATTATCAAGAATTCTTAGTATTACGTACCATCAAGGTGATACGTGGAGTTATCGTAGTGAAGTTAACATATTCCACTGTGACGACCCATAACTGGAGGCGAGATAAGATGACGGTTTTTCTGGAGACAGAGAAAAATACCCATACCAGGATTTGAACCCGGGTCTCCTTTTCTAAAATTTTAGGCCTGTTCATCTCAGTCCGGCGCGCTATCACTGCACCATACGTGCTGGTTTTTGATTGACTTTACAGCACCTCTTATACTCGCCATTAGTTGTGAGTAATCACTTTTGGAAGAGACGTTTCACTTCACACAACCATGGTTAGACGAAGACATCCACATCACTCACCACTGTAAAACGAAGATTATCACGGTGGTATGTGGTACGGGTTTCACCGTGGTAACTGGAAAGAACGCGATCACAAAAACGAGTAAAGATAATAATATTTTTGTAAAAGATTTTCGTGGTATAATTTTTTTATTTAGGCCACTATTTGGACCAGAAACGGCTGAAGCAAGGGCTTTACCGGCATCCGTGGGACGATATCACATACGTCATGCCTGAATTGGCCATGGGCACAGACACTATGCAATAAATATACGGGCTAACACGGGAGTTAAGGTATGTAATCAATCAATATAATATCAATAGATAATAGTTCTTATTTCGTTCGGCATATACATCAAAAGAATGCAATATGATGTATTATTTGATACGGGTATCAGACAAGTATAGATGATATGACAAAATTCAATACTTTTTAAACAAAGTATATCTTGTAATAAAGTACTAAAATCACCTGTATGATTTCAGTGTAACAACAACCAGCAAAGTGTTTGTAAAGCATTTGATGTCTTTGTTCGATAAATTGACCAAATAAACCTTGTCACTTTTATGTTCGAACGATTTTCAGCAATTAGAAATTTTAGAATGGTACTTATTATGCAAAAACTACTTTTATTAGATTCTTGATTTTTTTAGGCCACATATTGTTCTGAAAGCATAAGCAAAAAAGGCAAAACAAAACTTTGTTTTTAAAAAGTTTCTTGTTTGTAATTTACAAAAACTTACGCACATCAGTGATATTCCTACCTTCCAATATGATGCTCTTTCGGAGCTCTGGCCATTTAAAACAAAAAGAGCTGCGAAACTCCGCCTCTTAAATAAGCAATTTAAAGTTTGCTCAAACTTAAAATATATTAATTATTTTACTTACATTTTTCGGACTTAATTTGTGGTTTAAAGTAAGTTTTGAAAAAAATTAGTTTTAAGAATTTTTCTGTCGAAATAATTTATGGCATTACGCTTTAATATTTCTTCATGAAATAGTTGAAATCAAAATAATGACAGAACTTGGAAACTCTGGGGGTTGCTTTCATGGGCGTAGCCTATGAAAGCCTAGCCTAGCTTAGTCTAGGGGGTTCAGACCCTCCTTTTGGGTCGGTAAAGAGAAAAAATTTGGATTACACCTCCCCCCTTTCTGGGTCGTTAGGTATAAAAATTTGGAGGTCTAGAACAGCCATTTTTTAAAAATTTTCTCGCGCTTCGCTCTGCTCAGCGCTTGATTAATTATATAGTCTTCACTTCTAAATTTGTGTTACGTTATGTTTTGTGATCTTGGTATGACCACGCTGGATCCACCCCATTCTTAATGTTTTAATTGGTCTCAAAGGTTAGGAAAAGTATCTTTAAAAACATTTTCTCGCACTTTGCATTGCACAGTCAGTTGTAATTCAATCAATGTACTCTTTTTTCAGTTGTTAATGTATTAGAAATCAAAAATTTTAAGGTATCAAATTGTGTGTAAATTTTTTTCTTTGTTTTATTGATTTTTTTAATTGAATAATAGGAAAATAATGAAGTATGTGATATAAACAAGGCAATAAACACTGTTGTTGTTGGCCCTTTTCTTTCATCATTCTGGGGGTCTGAGAAGATTTAAGAATATGGCGGATTAGGAGAGAACGGTCCAGGAAGCTAGGGAGGTGGTTACCCGGGTAAATCGAATTTTGAATTCCAAGAGGGGGGTCCGGATCCCCCCCTAGCTTTTTAGGAGGGGTCGACCCGGGGTGCAAATTTTTGAAATCTAGAAGGGGGTCAGGTGGGGTCCTGTCCCGTGTTCAAAGCAAAACAGTTTTAAACCATAATAACTTTAATAATTATTTATTTTATAGGATAATACTACATATTATTGGGGTTTTTTTTGTGGGGGGGTTTTTGTTTTTTGGTTTTTATCTTGATATTATTTTTTTTTGAATAAAAAGCGATATTCTGGTGTTAAAAGGTTGTAAAATTATGAATATGTGTTTAAAATTCACGTTTTTGGAAGAAAATTTAGTATAAAAAAGTACCTAAAATTTTCCTGAGGGGGGTTTCCTGAGGTCAGATTTCAAATTCTAGAGGGGGGTCAGGGTTAAAAAATTTGGAAATTTGGGGGGACGGGGAGGGCCCCTTAGATTTTCGTCTAGGGGGGAGTCCCAAAATTTTGAGGCTAAAGGGGTGGACCCCACCCTGCCCTCCCTTTCTCACCTATGATGGCGGCTTCCTTAGGTTGTCGCCATAGGTCTTCTGGTCTCAGCGCCGTTGACTTATCTGTGCAGCTGAACAGGTGTTTGATGTCATGGGCATAGGTGAGCAGGGGGGGGTTGGGGGGGGGGGGATTATACCCCCCCCCCCCCAAATTTCGGATTTTGCTGACACCCCCCCTTAAATTTGGGGTAGTCGGGGACACCCCCCCCCCCCAAACCCCCCAAAATTTTGGATTTTGCTGGACACGCCCCTAAAATTTGACCCCCCCTATACCCCCCCCCCAAAATCCGAGAGGCTGCCCACCTATGGTCATGGGGGTCCTTCATACAGTGTGGGCACCGGTCTGGAATGTTGCTGTTAATCCTGTGTTGATAAGAGTTCAGGAGTCTGCAGTATCCAGACCTCAGCTGTGATAACGTTGTTCTGCTGGATCTCGGTAGGTCTTTTTTCAGAACTATCTATCTCTGGCGACGTCCCAGTACTGGATTTGAGCATATGCAGCAATCGCTGAGGTTACAGTCTGTCTGTGTATGACACATTTTGCCTTTTTGAGTTTTTTATCATTGGGGACGCCAACGATTATGTTCTCAATTGATGTTTGATAGGTGTTGACGAGATCTTGTTTCATGTTTCTAGGCGCTGCTTCTGCTTGAAGATGTTTATGTCCAGGATAGTTAGGGTTGAAAGAATTTATCAGGTATTGTTTTGATATCATTGTCACGTGTTCCTTCATCTTCAGAATCTTGGTTTCCTGGTGAAGATAGTCAATTAAAGGCATTTTATGGCAACCTGTAATGATTCTCAGAACTTGGTTCTGTGGAGTTTCTGTCAACTGGATTTGCTGATGTTGGGGGCACAAATAGGAGCAGCATATTCTGCAACCGATCTTCCAATAGCCTTGTGACAGCAACAGTGACAGCGTTTTCTTGTCCTGTCCCCATTTGGATCCAGATAGCTCTTTTAAGATATTATTGCGTTCTTTGACCCTGTTTGCTGCTAATTTGCAGTGGGGGGCAAAGGTGTACATGGTGTCATGAGTGATACTCAAGATCTTCAGTTCTTTGGACAACCGAAGAAGCTGGTCATTTACATAAACTTTTGGGTGGGTCTTGGCCTGAGCGCTGTGCGGTGTAAACAGCGTGACAGATGATTTCTTGGCTGACACTATTAGTGAGCGTTTGTGAAAGAAGCTCACTAACTCAGGGAGATAGTTGTTGAGATCTTTGCAGAGGGGCTTGATCACTGGTCCAGCTCCAGAGGAAAGCTGGAGAAGTGGTAAGCTGATTTGTAACTAGCGGCCAAGCAGGCAGACACTAAACCCTCTGACAAGCCCACGGGGAAGTGTAGATGAAAGTGTGTAGTGAAAGATCAAGACTTGGAGTTTGCTGGGTTTTTGCCTAGCTTCAGGAGCGCCACAATAATTGACTTCTTCCAGATGGATAGATTTTGCAAGATAGCAGTGATAGGTTAAACAATTTCTCAGATATGAGGTTCCCTTTGCGCCAAGATGTTTGAGATGAATTGTGCTGAGATTATCAGGACCCATTGCCTTGAGGGCTTTGGCTTTTTTAATTGCTGCTTTCATGGCGTCTTCCAAAATGATAACATTATCTGACTTGTCAAATTTCCTGATCAACTTCTTCATCTTGGAAGCCGATTTGCTTGAAATGTGCTGGACTGCAGAAGTAAACTGCTTATTGAAGCTGTTCACTATCTCCTTGCTGCTCTGAATGGTTTTATTACTAAAGGTAATGGCCTGGTTAGGGTTGGCCGAAGGGCCTTTACTCAGCGTCTTGATGGTCTTCCATACTTTTTTGATGTTGGTATGGCTATTGAAGGTGGGCAGATGTTCCTGCCACTTTTTACGCTTTTATTTCCTCACAGACCTGTAGATTCCTTTGTTCAGCTTATGTAAACGCTCCAATTTAGGGTTGCTCTTGCTCAGTTCATTCATTTCTTTGGTAAGTGCTTTGGTTTCATCTTTCAGGTATGAAGTAAACAGACGAATTTGGCCTTCTGGAATCAACTTTTTGGTAGCTGCATTGACGGTTTGGCAAAAAAATTTCTCACCTTTGTAAATGTCAGTGGGTAGCGTTTAGAGGCTAAAATCTCAATCTAGTTGTGCAGTAAATTCTGGCCAGTTGGCTTTGGCCAGGTTTGTATACATCTTGCAAGGTGAATATAGATGTTGTTGAGACGTATCCAGCTGTACACTGATAATCACAGGTAGGTAATACCAGCTCAGCTGAGTTCTTGTTTGCCAGTTGATGGTTGGGAGAATTGACATACTGGCTAGAGTAATGTCAGGTGACGTAGCTTGCCCGTTGAAAGGGAAGGAGTTGGAGTGTCTTTGTTAAAGACTTCAAAATTGGAGGAGCCAATTTCCTCAGCAAATCGTTCTCCACAACAATCAACCCTGGTGGAATGCCATAATGTGTCATGGGCATTGAAGTCACCGAGGATTAAGGAGTCTGCGGTGTTGTGGAGCAAAGGCATAAAAGATGGCTGATATGTAGCTGCGCAGCTACTTCCAGGGGGCAGGTAGACATTGGTAAGCTCCAGTCTGGAATTGTCAACGCCTATGCAGATCTTCTGTATCTCCATGTGCTTATCCTGGATGTCGACACAAATTTCCCTGAACTGGGTGCTGTGGTGGAATAGGAATGCGATTCCGCCACCTTTGTTTTCTTCTTGGTCTTTCCTCAAGAGCGTGTACCCAGGTCTTATTGGGCTTCTGAATCTCTTGGTTAACTTGGTTTTCTGCAGCGCAGCAAATTTGATGTCATGGGACAGCATGAAATCCAAGATTTCTTGGATCTTGTTGCTTATCTCGTTGCAGTTAAACTGTAGGATCTTTAGATTGGACGCAGCAGGCGAGACCTGGAGCAATGGGCCAAGCAGATTTGGGATTCCCATCCCATAGATGTTGCATATGTTGTAGGAGTGTTGATCGGTTTGCAAGACGACCAAGCATAATTGTTTCTCCATTCTGTTGTCGCTTTAAGTCCACTGCAGTTCTTTCCAGTTTTGCTGAAATGACACCACCTGTTGCAGATGGAACCCAAAACAGAGGCGCAGTTCTGATTGATGTTAGAGTTACACACTGATCAGATCCAGGGATCGGGGCTTGGGTGCATTCCTTAGGCCAGCAGTAATGACCGGATCAGTGAAGCTAGCATTGGCTGATCCCAGTCCAAAAACACGGTGAGTCAAAAAGATGGGGAGTTTGGAGAAAGGTATCCATCCGTCCTTTGCAACGTTGATTCCTCTTGAGGTTCCATCGTTGACACTTCCGCCATGAGTAGGCGACAGGTAAGAGAAGCAGCAATAAACACACCGAGCAAAGCGTGAAAAAAATTTTTTAGCCCTTTTATAACGTTCAAGATTTGGACCCTCTTTAGGAAATTTTGTTCAGGGTTGAACCCCGCCCCCCTCTTTCCGAAATCCTGGCTACGCCCATGGTTGCTTTGAAGCTCAAAAAAGTGGAGTTTGGCCCTGGAGATTGTAGCTCCGGAGAATTTCACTAGTGCAAATTGATGCAGGTTTGCAAGTGAAAACGAAAGTATGACTTTTTGTAATCCAAGAGATTGCAGAGATTCTGTGATTGTAGCTTCGGACAATTTCACTAGTGCAAATTGGTGCAGGTTCACAAGCGAAAACGAAAGTATGACTTTTTGTAATCCAAGAGATTGCAGACATTTTTTGAAAAAATATATTTGTTGTGGGTCACACACAAATCCAGCTAACTAACGTAAATACTTGTTGTTTAGGTTACTTTGGTGCAGCTACGTATTACTGAAACCAAACGAATTGTTTTTTTTATTTGTGTAGATACCTGATACAAAGAAGATTATAATATTACTTGTTATAAATTATATCGTCATTGTAAAATAAGTATGGCAAATTTTTAGTAGTGTCCTATGTATTTTAATATTTAGTGTACTATATCGCAGATTTTTCTCTTATAGCGTACCAAAAAGTACATTTTTTATTGTTCTTTGTGTGCAAGGAAAAAGATACTTGTTTTATTTTTATTCTAATGGATTAGTGCAGGTTGCTTTTTAACAAAACCGCTTAATTACAGTACAGTCCTAGGCCTAAATAGAAGCATAGCTTGTTCGCACTAAATAAATACTGAAAATACTAACGTGGCTTGGGATTTGTTCATTGAATGTAGAAAAAAAAAGCCTTACAACCAATCGAAACTAAACGATTAACGTGTCTTTTATTAATAACTATATCGGCGGTAAATCTCGTTGTTTTAGTTGTTTATTGTTTGGTCCCAAATTTTATTGAACTAAATTTTACAACCCAGCCATATTTAATGTTTAAGTTGTATAAAGTTACCACCAATAGTTTCCGGCAGATCAAAATTATTTGCACTAATTATTAGGTTCCTACATTTTTTATTCTTTGCGAATTTATTTATTGCTACGCTTTTTTTCTGAAAGATAATTCAATGAGAATGTCAAACCTTATAAATTTTAAGTTTGGTTTTGTATAATTCTATTATTACTTTGTCCGAACAGAATTTCAAACCATAACTATCCACCATCATTTAAAAGATTAATCTTGGATATTTTCTGTGATAAGAAATATTTTATCGGTATTTTAAACTCGGTCTTTGTGTATGTGTGTGTTTTAATTTAAGTGTAGAAAAATATATTTATTTTGGAGTTTTCTTCGTTATTATTGTTTGTGTGCTATTTTATCACGCAAGAAAAACGGACACTAAAATTCGTTTAAGTGCCAATTTCAAAGTAAATATTTGTATCGCAATTTTTGATGTTGAAAAATGAACTTCCATTCCTGATTTGCAAATTCATTGTGCTGTTTTTGTTTCACATAATGTATTATTATGGATTTGGCAAGTAGGTAATATGTATTAATGCTTTTAGTGGAATTTTACTGATGTGCAATAATTCTTGTTCGTTTGGTCGTGTTAACATGTACTTTTTAACTAGAATTATGAATTTTTACGTCTTGATAAACAATAAAGTTTACACTTTTTTCTTTATAATAACATTTTGTTATATACGTCTCGACTCCATAGGTTTTACAAATTATTAGAAATCCTCTAGGCCGGAATTCACAAAGAGGGATAATCCTCCTGCTAGCTCGGTGTTAGTTAATCCGGACAAATTACAGTAGGTTTCGGTATACCTGGGGCTAAGTCTGTTAAAATTTCATTAAACCATAAAAAAGATATAAAAAGCCAAATTTAGAGGAATTATTTGTATAAAAAACTGATAAACTTTTAAATCTCTATTAAGTAATTGCAAATTTGTGTAAAAAATGGCAGAACAAAATATTGTAAATATATGCTAAACAAGGAATTTTTCGAACAAAAAAAAATAAAATTAGCCGCGAAACCTACTGTAACTTGTCTGGATTAACTAACACCGTGCTAGCACACAAAAATACCGTATAGTTTACAGGGTGCTTACACTGAATACACTAACACTGTGTTTGCACAGTGTTTACCCCGCTTTGTGAATTCCGGCCCTATAAAAGTATTTTTAGTTCCGTATTGACACGTCCTTCTTAACTAAGTTCTATTCACAAAAATGCAAAAATTAATAAATTGCTATGTTAATGTATGCCCTGTCTTTCATCTGCACAAAAAATGAGCACTTATAGCTTAATATTAAAACTTTTAAAGTTTTGTTATGTTGTGTTGCAGTTGAGACGTTAGGTTTTTTAAGATAATCAAAGTAAAAACAACTGCACTAGCCATGACAGGCCATACGCAAATTGAAATTGTTAAAGTTGTACGGTAGCAATATGCAGATTTTATACATGGATACATTGTATTACGTAGGATATTTCATATTGCATAAATGAATGCATTTTGCTTGCTACCGTACAGCTTTAACCATTTCAATTGCTCGCTCACTGGGCACTAATTACGCACACAAAATTATGTATGACCTAAGTACTATACGATCATACCTAGGTGTTGAATTTACCGCGGTAAGGTTTACGTACACACAACATAGGTCATACGAAAATACTACCACCGTGTCACGGTTGTAACGAGGAAAAAAGGTCATCACGGTAGCGGGTTAAATATAAAAAATGTGAACTATTCCCAGGTGGACGCGTGTGTATTAAATTGTGTCGAGTAGTAAAGATCCTACTCTCCATTATGCTTCAGAGCTCTGGTTATTTGAAGCGGAGGGAGCTCCGGAGCTCCGCCTCTTAAATGAGCGATTTTAAACTTATTAAAACTTTAAATACATTTAAAATTACTCCATTAGCATTCTTAAGACTATTTCTAGTGTTTTGGTTAAATTTTTAAAAAAATCTAATTTACAAAAATTTTTAACAAAATCAACTATATTACATCACTCTTGAATTTATTCATTAAGTTAGGACAGAAATAAGGCGGAACTCCTAGAAACATCACTAAAGATAAATTGTATCAGGGTGAAATTAGATAGGTGGTAAAGTAACCACTCGTTCGACAAAATATCACGTGGAGAGACAAAATCAAAACACCTGACGCACCCTAATAATTGGTTACATTATCTCTGGCAACTTTTTTTTTAATTATTTTTATTATCGCGCGTTCATTCTTTATTTCTTCCTGCCGGCGAGCGGTTACGTTCTTAATTTCAGGCCGAAGGATTTTAACTTTAGTGTCGAGGTTGTCGCGCAGTGGAAAAAACGTATGTCTTGCATACTGAGGGTCGACATATCAAGTGGAGTGACTGAGATACGCTAGATTTTGATAAGTTAATGATTGTTTGTTAATATTGTTATATAAGGTATATTTGGTTGCACAGTTAGTGTCGAGTAAAAATACAAATTTAATTTAAAATTGGCGATTTCGCGATTTCTGTGTGCATGATTTTTTTCGGCTTTCTATTGGACCACAAAAAGAAAAAACAATAGGTTGCGTAATTGGTGGTTTATTAAATAAAAAATATTATCATATTCTCTACCTTATTTCTTCAATAAGAAAAGCGCTAGCCAGATGCTTATTAATTATACTCCACATACGTCCAACATTGTGCACACTTTTTCTGTATAAACATACATTCAGGAAGAAATTGCCTTTTTTTTGCTCTAAAAGCTTTTTTGTTGGGTAATTATTTTTTAATAAAATAAATCTAGCGGATTTTTTAAAATATAATTTTCAGGTCCGCGCTTCAAACACACGTCGTGATATCTTTTTCGCATTCGTTTCGAGACTTAAAACTAAAATACATATAGTAATTTATTGAATTTTGGATTTTTGTTCGCGCAGTTTTGATAAAGAAGATCGGTTTGTCAGCTCAAAAAAGCCAGCTTAAAGGGCAATTGCCCAAGAAAAAACTTAAAACTCGCGAAAAAAATTTCCATTGTTATTTGACGACATTTAAAAACTTCTAGGTACACCCATACGTAATATGTACCGAAAATATATTATAGGTAAATTTTTCGTAGCTGCGACTTTCGCCGTTTTGTATACGCGAATAATCGCTTAGAATTGTTTTTCCCCCCACTAAATCGACTAATCAGCGCAATAGTAGCAGAAACCGTGTCTCGGTACTGGTCCAACTTTTTTCGGCGGTAAAATTGGGAATGCGTATTACATTCTTTTAGTATTAAAATAGTTTTAGGGTAACGTGCAAAATCACCATAAAAGTAGTGTAAAATCACCATGGCAAAATTCAACATAACTTGGGGCAAATTCACCATAACAATCAAAAATGCGTTTAAAAACTAAAATGTGTTTAAAAAAACTAAGCTTTAATGATAAAAGCATTAAAAATGTTTTATATTTTTCCTAAGTCTAAACAAAGCCCTAAAATCAAGCTAAATTTTATCATGATAAAATTTCGTTGTATTTTCCAAGCAGGGCCTGTGCCAGGATTTTTGAAAGGAGGGGGCCAGACTCTAGAAAATTGAAAACGGAATATAAATGTGGCGCGAAGCGCCGCACTTAGCGCCGCGAAGCGGCGCCAGGCGGACGCGAAGCGTCCGCCGGGGCGTCTGGGGGTGTCCCCCCAGCCGCCGGAGGCGAAATTTTTTGATTTAGCATTAAAAATGATCAAAATTAGGGCTTAAAAAAACCTATTTACATTGAATTCAAGGCAGGTAGGCCGGCAAAATCCATTTTTGGCATACCCCAAGAAAGAAGGTAGGAAAAAGCAGGGTTCATAATGAAGTTACCTTCGCTTTTATCTTCCCCCACCCCCTGGACCTACCTGATCTTCCTTATTTTTTACCCCGGCCAACCCAGAAAGGGGGGGAATGGCCCCCCTGCCCCCCCCCCCTGGCACAGGGCCTGTTTCCAAGTGTCAAAATTTAGGAAATATTGCAAACGCATTATGTTTATGGTGAATTTACACCACCTTATGGTGAGTTTGTAACGTTTGTGGTGATTTTGGTCTATGGTGAATTTGTCCATGGTGTTTTTTTATAGGACCCAATTTTAGCACTCTCATAACTTTTACAACTCCCACGCGCTCGTTTTCCTCGGCGAGCGAGGACCAACGGCCGTAAGCGATTGAAATGGTTTACACCGTTAAATCGTTGCGTGAATATAATATACGGTAGTAGGCGAAAAATAAACCACGCCTTACGTTTGTAGCTACGAGTATTTTACCTATAGCTGTACAAAATCTCATTATACCTATTACGAAGAAAAAATAAAAAAAAGTTTTTTCGCATAAAAATTTAAATTTTCAAAAATTTAATGTTGTATATTTAAAAGATCCGATTTTCAAGACTTAAAACTAGAAAACAAGTTTAATTCTTGCAAAAGTCGAAACAAAGTTTCGAAAAAAAACCTTATATAAATAGTATAAAGCTATAATAAATCTAAAAACTTAATGCCAGAAAAGAGTGAAACAAGTCTATATAAAACAAGCAAAATAATAACACATTTTAATAAATTTTCAGAAAAACAAAATGCAATAAAAACTAAGTGTAAAAGCTTTGGTTTGCGTTATTTAACAATTCGACGAAAATAAATTTATAAATTTTCACGGCGTGGATAAACTTTTGCATGTATTAATTGTCGGTACAAAATTAAGTCACACGTCACCGCAACGTTACAACACAAAGACAATATTATTTGTTTAACGTCTATTTAAAACCAAATATCAAGATCTAAATCTGAAAAACCTTGAAAAATTTAAATTTAATATGAAATGACTTTTTACTTTAACAAATATTTTTTTTTTCATTTAATTTGGTTTATATGTAATAGATATTCCATATAAATTAAAGAAAAAGTTATATATATATTTAGATATAATAAAGAAAAAGTCGCTTTATATTACAAAATTTTAAGGTTTTTCAGACCTAGTATTGAATATTTGATATTAAATAGACGCTAATGAAAATAATCGTTATTATCGTTATAGGCACTTTGCACTGGAACTCGGTTTATACACGAAGTATGCAATATACATAAGCGTCCCCAGAATGGTTAATTAGCGTATCTCCTACTTATCTTTCGTAGTATGCAGATCAACCGATCGGTTGACCGAACGGATCAACTGAAATTTCGCACGCTTTCGGATTGGTTTATCTGCGCATACTACAAAAGATAAACAGGAGATACGGTAATTATGGTCTATGGTGAGCACTATTTATGTATATCATATTTAGTGTATAAACTGAGTTCCAGTGCAAGGTGCTTATAGACGTTATTATCTTTGTGTATTTAGCGGTGACGTGTGACTGAGTAATACCGATGTATTATAGCTGATTAACACATGCCAAAAATTATCCACACAGTGGGAATTATTCATTTTCGTCGATTGGTGAAATAACGCAAAAGATTTTACACTTATTAGTTTCTTTATTGTTTTACCTTGTTTGTTTTGAAAATTTAATAAAATGTTAAAAATGTATTATTATTTTGTTAGTTTTGTAGAGACCTGTTTTAGTTTTTTGTGACATTAAGTTTTTAGTATTTCTATTAGCTTTATACTATTCCATTTAATTTAAGACTTTTTTTAACTTTTTTTACGCTTTTGCTATAAATTTCGTCTTTTCAGACAATGTAATTTTACAAAAAAAATGAGTGAAAAGACAAATTTACAGAAAATTTTTAAACCTACTAAACTCAACGGCAGGAAAGCGACAGAGCGGTCACGATAGCGCCCCCCGCGCAAAAAATTATTTAAAAAAATTAAAAAAAACCACAGAAATACGCACGGTATTATTTTCTTTTTTTATTTTAACCATTTTCAGTATTTGGAAATGGATTTAAAATGAACCGCTGGCATCAATCCAACAACATTCAGTGTTTAAGTAATAACGTTTCCTGATGGCATTCGAGTTTAGTATCAATACAAGCATTTCAATATTCAAAAATTAAATATTATTATTAAAAAGTATATTTTACAAGATTTTCGTTTGTGTAACAATTTTTGTTTTTTTATGTTTCAAAAAATACAACGCCTTATAAAATGTGAGTTGTAAAAGTAGAGTCAGCAGGTACGATTATGCAACAGAACGTCATACGTTGGAGTACAGAGGCTTTAAGTCCATTGTCTTATTTAATCCAAAAAAACTAAACACGAGTAATTTCTTCGCATTACTTTTTTTAAAAAAACTCACTTAATTTGGTCTCATGGTCACATGGCTGACCTTGAATAAATGTAAAGACATACAAAACGAACACTTAAAATTGAGCGGTTAGAGCGTTTTATAAATTTGAATCCCAGTCAATAAATATACATAATTCAGTCAAATTAAAATAACCATTTTAAAAGAACACGCTGGGTTTACAGCTTGTTTTTAAATATAATGTGGTTATTTAAGTTAAATCAATATCAGGCAAAAAAGCGACAAACACATGTTTAATAATTTATTACTGCTTTATGATATTTTGAAAGCGGTGCGTTGAGCTTTATTGCCCTGTGGCCGTCCCTCGCCTCAGAATATTTTTTTATTAATTTTGAGAAAAACTGTTATTGTTGCCGTTTGACTGACTGCGCTGTTAAGAGATTTGTTTGTAGATTGCCATAGATATTAGCGCTTTTTTATGAAAAGGTCACTAAATTATAACCAAAACCAAATAAATAACCTCAAAAATTGTTTATAACGTTGTAAAGTTATACTGAATATATAATTGTTTGACGTAAATCGATGACACCCAAGTGTCCTAATATCCAATGGGAAACTGAAAAAAATTGATGTTTTTCACATCAGTACAGATTTAATTGCGGATATTAGAGTAAATATAAAAATGAAATTCAGGTTTGTGGCCAATTTTACATCTATGCTCAAAAAAATCTACTCCGAATAATAGTAATCCAGCAAAAAAATTTTCAGGGGACCCCACAAATAAAAAGAACAAACACGACACGTCTAAAAAGTTAAGAAAATTAAGCTAATTAATTATGAAAGACGGACGTGTTTAGGGAAGAGTTTTGGCTTTTAATATCAGAAAAATATGGAAATTGTATGTTTATCCGAACTATAGTTTTATTTACGAAATTACGAGTTTTATTTTCAGCTTACGCCATCAGCAGCGGTTAAGCGCGCAGTGGCTTAACCCATTTAATAATTAAATTTGTAAAAACATAGAATTATGATCTTATTAAACTCATAAATTTATTTTTTTTAATTTTACAATTACTTGACTATATTTCTTAGTTTTTTTGTATTAGCAGAAACTGATGTTTCTGGTGGCACAGGCTAAGGCTTTTGTCCTTACAAAATTTAAAAGCCAACGACAATCATGTTCAGCTAATTATTGTTGAGAAAATAAACATTAGATTTTTTGTGACTCTTCCTGTTAACTGAGCAATAAACTGATCGAATATCAAACAAAAAAATTGCTATACAACTAAAATTATTTTTTTATAGCTAATTTCAGCCTGAATTTGTGAGTTTTTATCATTTTAAGGTTAGTAAACAGTCCAAGCAATCCTAGTAGACGAACAAAATCAATCATAAAATGTTTCTGTTGTACTATTGTTTTATTATAAAACTTTATTTAAAAAATACTTTCACACGGTGAGTATAACGATTACAAATAACAATGTTAGTACAAAAAACACAGGTAAGCAATTATTAGTTTAAATAATTTTATGGAAAAAATTAGTTTCTATTTCTGTTAGTTTCTATTTCCCCATAATAGTCAAAACTAAGTATACTAT